>CAUYPK010061430.1:0-23784 GCA_963574355.1 Loris lydekkerianus
GTGTGTGTGCCCACGCGTGTATAAGTGTAAAACTGAATGGTAACATTTAATTGCTTTTTGGACCATTGAATTGTTGGGCAATAAGAGTTTTTTACATTGGCCCAAGACAGTTTCTAGACTGTCATATTAACCAACTTCAACTAGTCTTGAGAACAAGATTCTTTAAGTGTGTGACTTTGGGCTACCTCCCCAAGGGACCATATTAAATGAAAAAAACAAACAAACAAAAAAAAAAAAAAAAAAAAAAAAAAAAAACAGGCTCCTTTGGCTGACCTACCCTGCACAGTATTTGCTATTAATCATGAGCATCGATGCCCACATTCTTAATATCTAATATTATTTAACAAGTGATGTTTCGTGCTGTCATCTGAACCCTAGAGAAGCAGCAGCAGAAGAAACCTTGGTGTCACGTGTGTTTTAGCAAAAGGGTCCACATGATAGAGAGTCAAGTGACCGAAAGAAGCTCCAGAGAAGCTTGAGAACTTGCTTCAGGTGGGGGGAGGGTTGGAGACACAGAAAACATTTTGCTCTACAAGGAATTTTCAGCGCCTGTGCAGGAAATTCCATTTTCTCTTTCAACACCTGGGGAGACTCAGCAACCAGCCAAGACTGATAAGTAGTTCACTAAGCACAAGAGGAATGTTTTTTCCAACTGAGGAGTCCCTTACCTCTCAACGAAATGCCCTTCGAGTCTGTTATGGCTTCTATTCCTGCAACTGGTGGTATCAGAACCACTTCCTGGAATTGTAAAAGCATTGCCAGAATAAATGGTTTCCCCTTTCTAAGAAAAAGAAATAATAATAATGACAGTGCTCATATTTGACACTTGTGCATTAGACTCCCTTTTGAATGAATAAAAAGGAAAGGGTTTGGTGTAAAAAAAAAAAAAAAAAAGAATAGTGTAGGCAATTATAACACAACGCCATGTGTGTGCAAATGTATCTAGACACAGAAAAGGCACAGTAAAAAATATTGCACTATAATCTTATGGGCCACCACTGCATATATGCTCCATCACTGACTGAAACATCCTTCAGAGCAATGAATTAGTCAAAAGTGAAGTGAAAAGAAAAGGATTAGAAAACACAAGAAGGAAAAGAACAAAGAAGGAATCAAAAAAGGTAATGAACACATGCTGGTCCATCAATGCCAGAGAGCAGCAGCCCCTCATGGGCCCAGTGCCCTGGCTCTGTGGTGCCGTCTCGTCTCACTGCCTATGATCCCCTTAAGAGCAAAGGATGGAAAGGTAAACAGAGTACTGAAAAAAAACCAAAAAGAAATAATAAATCTTAAAAACACTTATGCTACTACTAAAAAAAAAAAAAAAAAAAAGATATAAAGGTGAGCCCAGGGCACACCATTCCTCCTCAGTCTTCCTCAGTCCCAGCCTCCTGAGTGCCTGCAGGACAGAGTTGCTTCGAAGAGTGTCCCACCATGTGACTCAGAGATGCACCCATTCCCTCCTCTGGCAAATTGTACTCAGGTGGCTCAGAGGTTCACTTGACAAGCTTCCAAAATGAACTGGGTGGTCTAATAGGTGTTTGACATACTGTGCTAATATCAGGACTTAATTAAATCTAAACTCATCCCTCTCTTCCAGGTTGTCCTCCATTACCTCTGCGCAGATGCATTTTCCAGCCACCTTGTCAGAAATACACATCACCCCTGACATCTCAGCTACCTCCACCACATGTGGAAACCACCACATCCTACAGCGATTTTTTGGGGGGGAATCAGAATCTTACTCTGTCACCTCCATGTTGCAGCCTCAGACACTTGGGCTCAAGAGATCTCCCTGCCTCAGGAAAGGAAGTAACTGAGACTGTAGGCACATGACACCACACCCAGCTAATTTTTTTCTATTTTCTTATAGAGAGAAGGTGTTGCTATGTTACTCAGGCTAGTCTCAAACTCTTGAGTTCAAGCAATCCTCCCACCTCAGCCTCCAGACTGAAGCCATTTGACAACTCCAATCAGGTGCATGTAATTAATTGAAACAAAAGCCATTCTCTGATAACTTTTGTCCATATGTCGTAGTTGTCCCTTTGGAAGACATACAAAACAAGCCTAAACTTGTTGACACACACACATATATATGCATGTATAACTGTATGCATACATGTATGTGCATGTATACACAGCAAAACCTTCATAGCTGACTGTCTTCCTACACTGACCACCTCCTTAAGTTGACCTAATTTTCATAGACCGGACCTGCACCACATGTATGTAACAGTACAGTAGGCCTAGTTCCTTGTGTTAACCAACTCTGTGTGTTGACTACTCTGTTATAGTCCCTTGAGTCGCCAATTCACAAAGGTTCTACAATGTGTGTGTGTGTGTGTGTGTGTATATATTAAGTATATACATACACACTGGGGTAGGGGGCATGTGCCAGAATGAATCACACCACACATCAGGAAGGGCAGAGGAACCCAAATGAAGAATAGTCCCCTGAAAAATAAACCTTTGCAGGACACATACACTTATTTATTTATTTATTTATTTATCTATCTTGTCAGTTTAGAGTAAGGGCTTGAGGCCAGCAGATTCATATCAATATCCTGGCTTGGTCACTTACTAGCTGCATGACCTTGAATAAGTTAGTTAACCTTAACCTTCCTGAGCCTCCAATTCTTCATGGGGAATGTGGGGACCCTATGACCCTTGCCTGGCTGCAGTGAGGATTAGATGAGCTAATGCACGTAAGTATCTTAATCCAATACATAACCAGCATTCATCAAATGGCCTTAGAGTCTCCCCTGAGTCCTTTCTCTTAGAGAATCACCCCCAAACCTTCTAACTATTCTTCATATTTTGTGGTCCTCAATCCCCTCTGCATCCTTCTTAATGGGTCAGCCACCTTTTCAACAGCTGGTGTCCCATTGTTTAAATGGATTGGATTCTATCCAAAACTAAACACACTCCTTGACACATGGCTGGCACAGCAGGGCTGTGGGCAGAGTGGGCTTGGCAGGCATAAGGCTCCAAAGCTGCCCAGCACCAGCTAAAAGTGTTGCTTCGGCAGGTGGTAATGTCACCTCCAGGTAACCAATGGCTCCAAGGGCCTTGCCTGGTTCCCAGGAGTCTGGAGGACACAGAACACATTCTGGTTCAAGCTTCAGGGGTGCTTGTATCAAGCTCAGCATGAAGGGGGCCCGCCGAGGGGGACCAGCAGCTGAGTCCTCCAGACCCCACATGACAGCCAAACTCATACTTAAAAACACACACTGGGATAGGGGTCACATACCAGAATGAATCACACCACACACCACAAGGGGCAGAGGAACCCAAATGAAGAACAGTCTCCTAAAAAACAAACCTTTGCAGGGCACATCCTGACTTTGGTCACTGTCCGCATCTCCTCGCTGTGAGACTTCAGTCTGACATGTGATAACCATTTTCCACCAAAGCACTCAATGCTCTGGAATAAGTCACTTATCCTTTCTCTGGCTTGGTTTCTTTAATTTTCAAAATAGGTATAATGATGTTAACACCTTCCCAGAAGATTATTTCCTCATAAGAAATGATAATGCACCAGTTCTCCCCTCTCCATTTTCATTAAATTTCATTTCATTTCAGCTTCTAAATACCACCAAAGCTAAGTGTTATTGTTCCAGATCATAAGGAAAAGCAAATTCTCAGACCCTATGAGGCCTACTAGGGGGTGAGGAGCCCCTTCTTTTCCTGGAAAAGGGCAGTGGCTTACCCTGCCCACAGCAGGCCTTGGTGACTGGCCCTTACCACAGAGCCAAACGCCAGAGACTTCACATCACTGCTGTTAGCCCTTTCTATCTAGATGTTACCACAACTTCTTCTGATTTATGGGTAACTAAGATCTTTTCCTAGTCAACCTCAGAAGTCATACATTGTTACACAGAAAATACTGCATTTATACCCCCATGGTTTGGGCTTAGACTCTCATAGGCTACCCTCCGGTAGCAAAACCATGTGCAAACCATTTCACCTCCAAAACAACCCCGTCCTTCCTTCTGCAAACATTGTTGTGAGTCTCAAATAAGATCAAGCCCTGTGACAATTTCAAAACACCAAACAGTGGTGAAGAATTATGTTATCATTTATTATTATTTTTTATTAAATCATAATTTTGTACATTGATGCATTTATGGGGTTCAGTGTACTGCTTTGATATATAATGTGAAATGCTTGCATTGAACTAAGTAATACATCCACCACAATTATACTCACTTCTTAATAGTTTTGAAATGTATCATTGCATCATGCACATTAGGTGATGTCCCCCCAAATACCCTGCCTCTTCCCATACTCTCCCTACTCTCCCCTCTCTCTACTCTTCCCTTCTGCTTTCCCGACTATAGTTATGTTTTGCCATTCATATGTATGTGTAGGTGATTATATATTTATTGATTTCATACTAGTATTGAGTACACTGGATACTTTTTTTTTTCCATTCTTGAGATATTTTACTAAGAAGACTATGTTCCAGCTCCATCCAGGTAAACATAAAATATGTAAAGTCTCCATCCTTTTTATGGCTCCATAGTATTCCATGGTGTACATATACCACAATTTGTTAATCCATTCATGGGTCATTGGGCACTTAGGCTGTTTCCATGTCTTGGCTATTATTAATTGGGCTGCAATAAACATTCTGGTGCAAATGTCTTTGTTGTAAAGTAATTTTTGATCATCTGGGTATATACCTAGTAGAGGAATTGCAGGATCAAATGGTAGGTCTACTTTTAGTTCCTTGACTGTTCTCCAAACTTCTTTCCCAAAAGGTCATATTAGCTTGCATTCTCACCAGCAGTGTAGAAGTGTTCCCTTCTCACCACATCCACACCAACATCTGTAGTTTTGGGATTTTGTGATGTGAGCTAATCTTACTGGAGTTAGATGATATCTCGAAGTGGTTTTGATTTGCATTTCTCTGATGATTAAGGATGATGAGCATTTTTTTATGTGTTTGTAGGCAATGCGCCTGTCTTCATCAGAGAAGTTTCTGTTCAAGTCTCTTGTGCACATAGAAATGGAATTATTTGTTCTTTTCTTATTGATTAGTTTGAGTTCTCTGTGGATTCTAGTTATCAGACTGTTGTCGGAAACATAACCTGTAAAAGTCTTCTCCCATTCTGAAGGTTGTCTATTTGCTTTACTTACTGTGCTCTTGGCTGTGCAAAAGCTTTTTAGTTTGATCAGATCACAGTAATGTATTTTTAATGTTGCTTCAATTGCCCAGGGGGTCCTCCTCATAAAATATTCTCCCAGACCAATTTCTTCAAGTGTTTTCCCTATGCTCTCTTCTAGTATTTTTATAGTTTCATGTCTTGAGTTTAAATTTTTTGTCCAGTGAGAATCAATTTTTGTTAGTGGTGAAAGGTGGGGGTCCAGTTTCAGACTTCTACAGGTCACCAACCAGTCCATCCAGCACCATTTGTTAAATAGGGAGTCTTTCCCCCACTGAATATTTTTGATAGGCTTGTCGAAGATCAACTGATGATAAAAAGCTGGGTTCATCTCTTGGTTCTCTATTCTGTTCTGTAAATCTACCTCCCTGTTTTTGTGCCACTACTATGCTGTTTTGATCACTATAGATTTACAGTATACCCTGAAGTCTGGTGACGTGATACCTCCTGATTTGTTCTTATTTCTGAGTAATGTATTTGCTATTTGAGGTTTTTCCTGATTCCATATAAAATGAAGTACTATTTTTTCAGGTTCTTTAAAGTATGACAGTGGTGGTTTAATGGGGATTTGCATTAAATCTGTAGATTGCTTTGGGTAGTATGGACATTTTAACAATGTTGATTCTTTCCAGCCATGAGCATGGTATATTTTTCCATTTGTTAACATCTTCAGCTATTTCTTTTCTCAGAGTTTAATAGTTCTCTTTATAGAGATCTTTCATGTCCTTTGTTAGGTAAATTCCCAGATATTTCATCTTCTTTGGCACTACTGTCAAAGGAATAGAGTCCTTGACTATATTTTCAGCTTGACTATTGTTGCCATATATAAAAGCTACTGATTTGTAAGTATGGATTTTGTATCCTGAAATGCTACTGTATTCCTTGATCACTTCTAAGAGTTTTGAAGTTGAGTTTCGGGAATTTTCCAGGTATAGGATTATATCATCAGTAAAGAGTGAGAGTTTGATCTCCTCTGATCCTATATGGATACCCTTCATCTCCTTCTCTTGACTCATTGCTATGAGTCTTCCATTACTATGTTGAATAGCAGTGGAGACAGTGGGAATCCTTGCCTCATTCCTAATATGAGTGGAAATGTTTTCAATTTTACACCATTCAATATGATATTGGCTGTGGGTTTGCTGTAGATGGCCTCTACCAGTTTAAGAAATGTCCCTTCTATGCCTATTTTCTTAAGTGTTCTGATCATGAAAGGAGCTTGATGTTACCAAAGGCTCTTTCTGTGTCAATTGAGAGAATCTTATGGTCTTTGTTCTTTATTTTATTGATGTGATGTGATATCTATAGATTTGTGTATGTTGAGCCAACCCTATAACCCTGGAATAAAACCAACTTGATCATGGTGTAAATTTTTTTGATGTGTTCTTGAATCCTGTTTGCTAAGATCTTGTTGAATATTTTTGCATTGATATGCATTAATGATATTAGTATATAATTTTCTTTCTTTGTTGGATCCTTTCCTGGTTTGGGGATCAGGGTGATATTTGCTTCATAGAATGTTTTGAGTAGTATTCCTTCTTTTTCTATGCTTTGGAAAACATTATATAATATAGATAATAGTTCCTCTTGAAAGGTTTGATAGAATTCAGATGTGAAGCCATCTGATCCCAGACTTTTTTTGGGGAGATTTTGTGTTGTTGATGCTATTTCAGTGATTGATATGTATCTATTCAAGATTTCTAATTCTTTCTGGTTGAGTCTAGGAAGGTGGCATGCTTCCAGGTATTGGTTCATTTCCTTCAGAGTTTCATATTTGTGAGAATAAAAGTTTTTGTAGTAATCATTGAGGATTTTTTGAATTTCTGAGGTGTCTGTTGTTATTTCTTTTTTATTATTTCTGATAGATGATATTAGGTATTTTACTTTTCTGTTTCTGATTAGGTTGGCCAAAGGTTTATCAATTTTGTTAATCTTTTCAAAAAACAAACATTTGTTTCATTGATCTTCTCTATGATTCTTTTGTTTTCAATTTCATTTAATTCTGCCCTAATTTTGGTTATTTCTTTTCTTCTGTTGGGTTTGGGGTTGGAATGTTCCTTCTTTTCCAGTTGCTTGAGATGACCCATTAAGTTGTTGGCTTCCTCTCTTTCTGTTTTCTTGATGAAGGCTTCTGATGCTATAAATTTCCCTCTTAGGACTGCCTGTACAGTATCCCATAAGTTTTGATAATTTGTGTCTTCATTATCATTTTGTTCCAAAAATTTGGTGATTTCCTTCTTAATCTCATCCTTGACCCAGCTATCATTCAACCAAAGATGACTTAGTTTCCATGACTTTGTTTGAGTATGAAGATTCCTTTTACTGTTGAGTTCAACTTTTATTCCATGGTGGTCTGAGAAGGTACAAAGAATAATTTCTATTCTTTTAAATTTGCTGAGGTTAGACTTATGTCCTAGGATATAATCTATTTTGGAGGATGATCCGTGGGCTTATGAGAAGAATCTATATTCAGTTTTATTAGGATGAAATGTTCTGTAGAAGTCTGTAAAGTCCATTTGTTCTAGGGTCAACTTTAAGTCTAATATTTCTTTGTTTAGTTTCTTCTTGAAGGATCTATCCAAAATTGTCAAAGGCATGTTAAAATCTCCATCTACTATAGTACAGGAAGATATCAGTTGCTCAAAAATTCTGCAAGCAACCAGACATAAGAAAAGCATCACCTACAAAGGGAGAAATATCAGAATGACTGCTGATCTCTCAGCCAAAACATTTCAAGCCAGAAGAGGATGGTCATCATCCTTCAATCTTTCAAAACAAAACAACTTCCACCCAGGATCCTGTATCCAGCTAAAGTTATAGGGTTTGCTTTATAAATTGAGGAGCATTCTGGTAAGGTGCATAAATGTTAATTATTGAAATCTCTTCATTTTAGGTGTTTCCCTTGACAAATATGTAGTGACCATCCTTATCTTTCTTTATCTTTGTTGGTTTAAAGACAATTGTGTCTGCAACTAAAATTGCACCCCCTGCTTTTTTCTGGTTTCTATTTGCCTGTAGGATAGAAGTCCATCCCTTCACCCTGGGTCTATTTTTATCCTTCAAGGTAAGATGAGATTCTTGTTTGCAGCAGATACCTGGTGTGAGTTTATGTATCCAGTCAGCCAGCCTGTGCCTTTTTAGAGGACAGTTTAAACCATTCAAATTAATTTAGATAATTGATAAGCCTGGTTGTGTTTGGGGTGTCATGATTTTCAGATGTCCAGTGGACATTTTTAATTCTTTCACCACTGTGGAAATTGGGTTTTGTTCAAAAATTTCTGGGTGAGTTTACTTTGGAGGTAGAGCATTACACTGGTCATTGTGGAGGATGGGTCTGAGAATATCCTGGAGAGCTGGTTTAGTTATGGCAAGTTTCTTCAATGTTTGTATGTCATTAAAGTATTTGATTTTTCCATCATAAATGAAACTAACTTTAGCTGGATACAGGCTCCTGGGTGGAAGTTGTTTTGTTTTGAAAGATTGAAGGATGATGACCATCCTCTTCTGGCTTGAAACATTTTGGCTGAGAGATCAGCAGTCATTCTGATATTTCTCCCTTTGTAGGTGATGCTTTTCTTATGTCTGGTTGCTTGCAGAATTTTCTCCTTCATCTTAACTTTGGCAAAGTTAATCACAATATTTCTAGGAGATGCCGTATTTGGATTGAGTCTTGCTGGGATTCTGAAACTGTCTACTATCTAAAGTTCTATATTTCTTGCAGTGCTTGGGAAATTCTCCTCAAAATCTCTTGGAGTAGAACATCTGTACCTTTAGGACCATCCTCTTCTCCTTCAGGAATTCCTACAAGATGAATGTTTGATTTTTTGAAGTGATCCCACAACTCTCTCAGGGAATGATCAGTTTTTGCTCTCCATTTGTCTGCTTCTTTGAGCATTTCAGAACATTCAAAAGTTTTGTCTTAGTTTCAGAAATCCTTTGTTCTGCCTGGTCAACTCTATTACTGGGATTCTACTGTATTTTGCAGCTCCTCAACTACCTTTTTGTTTCCTTGAGCTCTGTGATCTCCTTTCTCATTACGTCCATATCTATGGTGACTTTGTCTTTGAATTCATTAATTTCTTGAAACAATCTTTGGAATTCAATTTCTATCTTTTCTTCCATTCTATTGATCTTATTTGCCATCCATATTCTGACATTGCTGCCATTTGTCTATGCGTGGCATCTTCAGTTGTATCTCCTTTGTCATTTCTTGGGGGAGGAGGGGTGATCTACACTGGTTATTCATGTTGCCAGAATTCTTCTGTTGGGTCCTCACCGTGTTTATTTTCCACCATTTGGTTATTAGAAATAGTAGGGTGAGATTGAATTGGGGTTCCCAGGTAGTAGAGATAGCCCCTTACCAAAGCACTAGACTTTATATTTGTGGCTTATCTACAACCTTACAAAGTCCCCTGTCAGAGTTTTGGCCAGAGACTCTGAGGACTTACTTGGTGAGATAGCGCAAACTAGCTCTGTTTTGATATCAGCCAACCTCTACCCTATCCTAAGAAGCCATGGTATTAGGTTTAAATCTCAGCTAACAAACAGCTATAGCACCCAGCCCACACCCTTCAGTTCTTTTCCACTACAGAACTTCAAGGGTCAACCTCAGAATGTCCCCAAGTGGACAGTCCCAGACACAAGTTCCAATTAAATTGTCTCAGGCAGTGCAAACCCTGCTCAACAGAGAGGGACTCAAGGGTCTCCAACAGCAAAATTGGAGCCAGGTATCCATACCCCTGCCCACCAGACTCAGTCCACATTGTTGTCCGCTTCTCTGCTCACAGGCCCAGTTGGAGCCAGGGGCCACACACCCGTTCCCCAGTCTCAGTCCACACCCAACTAGCCTCTGCTTGCCAGACCAGTTGGACTCAGGGAACCATGCCCCTGCCTGCCAGTCTCAGTTCACTGCCTGGCAAGCCTCTGTTCACAGGCTCTGTTGGAGTCAGGGCACCACATTCTGCCCACATGTCTTAGTCCTCACCCGGTAAGCTTCTGCTCACCACCCTGCTGGAGACAGGGGACCATGCCCTTGCCTTCAGGTCTTGGTTCACACCCAGGAAGCCTCTACTCACAGGCCCAGCAGGGGCTGGGGACCAGCCCTGCCTGATGAACTCAGTCCACACAGGGAAATCACTTTCCCACTGTGGGTGCCATTAGAGCCAAGGGTTCTGCACCCTGTCCCTCCAGACAGAGCCCAAACTGAAGGTCAACACCACCATTGGCCAGGCATAGTCATAATCAGGGTACTATTCCTCCTCCCACTGAGTGTCCCTTTCTTTCCACACCCTCTTTCTTCCCCGTTAGTCACAGATTCCATCCTGGTGGTTGGTGGTTCACACTATGCCCAGATCTCTCAGGAAAAGACCACTCTGCACTCTGCAGGAGACATAACTTCAGACCAACACGAGAAGGGAGAAGGATGGAATGGGAGTTTGGACTTGGGGGGTGGGTGGGAATATCTGTTCAATTTTATGCCTGGTGAGGTGGTGTCTAGGTTTGTAAGTGGGACCTCCCTGGAGAAAGAGACCTGGTGTTTAGTGGCTCTCTCCAGCAAGGAAAAATGAGAGGTCTTTTGTTCCCTGCTCACTTGCAGATAGCCTGAAGCAGGTCTCCTGCTTGGGGGAGGGATCTCCCATCCTCTAGTTGATAGGCTTTGTACCTGTAATTTGTTTTCTTGAATGCTCTTCCTTGGAGTTATAGCTTGCCAAACTTTTTTCTTGGCTCAGCTCCCCACCTTTAGCTTCATAGAGCCAATTCCACCCAGTTTTTCTCCCTCTGGTCAGTAGCCTTTTGCTGCCAGTCGGCCATCTTCCTAACTATCCGTTGTGTTAATTATTATCAGAAATAAGTCTGGTCCTAATCAAGGAGGGCTTCATTTCTCAAGTGCATGAAATACAAAGACAAGGCTTCTTCTACCTAATAGTGACCAATGGCAACTGCGCAGGCAATTACTGTGGGTTCTAGCTGCCCGCAGTGTCATCAAAGCTCTCAGCCAATAACTTTCTTCCATGTGAGATGCGACTGAGCTACTCCAAAGTGCTCTGCCTTAAGGCTCTCCAGACACCACTCTAGCCCAGTGATTTTTCAGCTGGTGTGCCCTGAGAGGATCTTAGGTGTGCCATGAAAATTTTTAAAGATCATTAAATTAATTTCAAAAGAAGTTCACAGCACAGTAAGCAAATTATTTTTTTTACTCTCTTTTTGGATCAACATAATTTAAGTATGCTGCAGAATTTAACCATAGTTCAAGTGTGCCTGGAGATAAAAAAGGTTGAAAAACACCAGACTAGTCGGTGTGCAGTTCCTGGGCCCTGAAGCCTCACCTGCCTGCTCCTCAGTTGGCCACTCCTTCTTCTGTCTGCTCTGGGCAGTTTTCCCAGCATGGTTTCTTGTCCATCCCAACTAGCCAAGCAAAGGATTATGGAAACTTAAAAAATGTACATCAAAAAAAGAAAGAATGACTTCAAAGGCACTTCCTAGCAGATTAATTTAAAGTTTTTGGCTACAATACACAACTTTCACCAAAGGTGATTCAGTTAATTACACTCTAAATGCTCCTATTAGTTGGATATAATCGTCCATGCAGGAATAATGCAATTCTTAAAGTATTCAGGAAATTGTTTGCTGTGGTAACAAGAGTCATCAAGTCTGATTTATTTGCCTTACCATCACTATCTTTATGAAGCAAACTCCCAAGGGAGACAGAATCTCAAATTATTGGATTAAACTCTCTGCAAGAAAGACAAAAGATTTTATAATGCATATTATGTTGCTAAATAAATGTCATCACTTTAGTGTTCTGGTTTGAAATTTTTTGCTACTTAAAATTTCTGCCCATATTATATCTCAGCATAGTTCTTCACTCAGTCTAGTAATTGTAAAGTCTGTACTTCTACCGACCATTTGCGCTCATGTCTCTGCTATCTCCACTCCAACCACCTGATTTTCTGGAATTATATACTAAATTATCCAACAATAGTTGGATCCAGGTTGTAAAACTGCACAGCCCAGAGAATTTCCACAGTGTACATAAGACCAAGAAATCTCATTTTTTCACACTCAAAATAAGAAATCAAACACTGCATGTTTATATTTTCCAATTGCAATCACTGCATACACATTATCAGAAGGATCCTCATAAAATTACTAAAGCTAGAAAAAAGAACAGTGCTATGGAAACTGAAGAGCTAACTCATGAAGAAATAGACCTGTTGGGTGTGGTGGGAATTCATGAGGACCAACCCCATCGCCTAGACAGCACCAGAGCTCAACTCCTAAGCAAAAACTTATTTATATCTTCTTTCCTTTTTGTGGTGTAATCTCTGCTATAAATACTTGAGAGAGGTTGGAACTGGAAATTCCTAACCAATTATTGGCACCAGGAAGATACCTTCTAGGCTGAGCTCCCCACACAGCCCATCCCAAGCTTCAGGGGTACTTTGAGGAGTTGATTAGGAGAAGGAGCCCAGCCAGTGTCTGTAGAGCAGGGGTTGGAACATGGGGAGCAAGGACAGCAAAACATCAGCACTAGATTCTTCACATTGGTTTGAAGATGTGAATATGAGAGTTTATTCAAGATCTTCATTCCATATATGGTAGATCATGAAGATTTAGACTCTCTTCTAAGAAATCCTCAAGAAATACTACATGTTAAATCACTAATAATAATGCTACCTAATAAATAAATACATTCTCACTTCCCAAATAGCTCTGCAGTGTTTACGGAGGGCTCTGCTGATTAATAACATGTTTGAAGGCAATGGGTTCTGAAATTCCCTTGGGAAAATGCTGGCCAGGTAGAATGAAAACATGTGAGCTGACTATCCTTGTAGGCCAGTTTGCAAAAGATAAAGTGTCCTAAAATCAAGGAACTAAAACTGTGCTCTTGTGAAATTCAGCAGGGAATTACAAAGATGTAGGCTTCACAAAAAAAAAAATCCTGTTCTTGGTTTCTCAAAGAACGTTTAACTTGCCTCCACCATCAGCCTGATTACATTTAATGAAATATTTACAGAATATTTATGATCAAATTAGCAGCAATTGCTATTTTATTGACCACCATTGTCTCATTAACAAATTAGTTGTGTTCCAAGTGTTTATTGTGAATTAGTACTTATAATTCAGGAAAAAAAACAGATTTTAGAATCCTCCTGTGAACAAAGATTGGAACAGAGCTAAGCACAATTAATTCTTTGAATAGAGAAAATCAGACCATCTCTTCTCCTCTAATGTGTATGAGCAGAAGTTCAATAATAGCAGTTGGATTAGTAACAAAATGATATAGAAGTTATTTATATTCCACAAAGTAACTGAAATACTACTATTCATTGCCAGTTAGTATAATAAGTAAGAAACAGTACTATCTATACAAAAAATTTAGACTAAAAGGGGGAAAAAAAGAGTAACTTTTTTTACTGCCTCTTAAATTTTGGTGCTTAAAGAAAAGCATCATTAAATTTTACTCCAATATGATTGCACACAAGATTACTGTCTTTTCTCTAGGCTGCCTCATTTAGGAAGGAAATACTGATTGAATAAATATTTGTTGAACTTCCATTAAATATACAAAGTGCAAAGATTCATTTAGATTCTAGCAGTGCCAGCCCTGACTACCAGGGGGCACCCCAGGCGAGCACATCTTAGTGGCTGGTAGAAAGTCAGACTAGAAAGGAGAATCTCTCCACATCAGGCATCAGGCAACTGTCTCCTTGCTGTGCACCATTCTTTGTCAGAAATGTTACAGGAAATGGAGATGTGACCCATCTACTGAGAACTCAACTCTGTTATGTTGGCATATGTATATGTGATATATATGCATGAATTTACATTTCCCCCTGAAATTATCCTCAATACTGTCTTTCTTGAAACCAAATGAGAAGCAAACTTTACAACTAAAAATTAAATTATATGATTATCATCTTACACAAGTGTAAGGAAGCCATTATCTTCTTAGTTTTGCTAGTCTTTTTAAAATATTTAAAAAACTGCTTTATGGTAGTAAAATATACACTTTAATCTTTTTAAAGTGTACAGTTCTGTGGCATTAAGTACATTCACATTGTTATGCAACCATCACCCACTGTGTCCAGAACTCTTTTTGTCTTCCCAAACTAAAATTCCTTACCTATTAACACTAATTCCCCTTCCCTTTTTCCCCAGGCCCTTGTAATTACACTTCTACTTTCTGTCTCATGATTTTGACTGTTTTAGATACCTCATGTAAGTGAAACCACACAGCACTTTTGAGACTGGCTTGTTTCATTTAGTCTAATGACCTGAAGGTTCACCCATGTTGTAGCAAGTGTCAGGACTTCTTTCCTTTGTAAGGCTGGATAATATTGTCTGAATGCACCACATTTTGTCCATTCATCCATGGATGGACACCTTTTGGCTATTGCAAATAATGCTTTTATGAACATGGGTGTACAAATATTTGTTCCTGTTACATAAATATTTTAAATCTATATTTTTAATGAAAAGGCTTAAATTTTCACAATGTTGTTTCCGCTTTTTATCCTTGGAATGCCAGTAATAGTGTTAGGCAAAGAAACTTATAGTATTAAAAATTTCTAGTGCTATTGTGATCAAGAAAAAATAGAAACCATTCCTGTGCTTCTCAGAAAGAATTAGAAAATGAGAAAAACATTTCGGTATTTGAAGACCTTCTAGAGTAATATTTTTCAACTAAAAATCAATAACTAAGTCTACGTAACTACTACCTACTACACACACGCACCCCCAAATTCCAAAGGAATTTGGAAGATAGTTTAGATGTGCCTTTACAGGCTTGGATTTCTCTCTCCTTAGGATAACCTGCAATTCAGATCTCAACAGAACAAGAAAACTCTTTAAGGCAAGCAGATTGCTGCTAATCAGAGTAGATTTACGCTCTAACAAAGTAAACCAATGGAAGTTACTCTGTTGCAACAAAATTTACTGCAATATTTATACCTGTAATACACTTATCACTCATACAGGGAATTTTAACATCATGTTCAGCTTTTAGAGGTCACCAAATTCAGTCTACCAATATTTATTAAATATCCTCTGCCAGCCAAGCCCTGTTCTAGACCCTGGGAGCAGGGAGGAAACCCACAGCCTGTCGAAACTGAGAATAGACAGGGACAGGATTCTGTCCTTGCTCAGTGAGTGGACTTTTGTGGCCTTTTCAAGTGTGAGCAAAAACACCTCTGAGAGGTAAAGAAACGTTAAAACCTCCCCCCGGGAGCGGCAAGCAGGTTAGGAACCCTAGTATCTCAACACCAGGACTACTTGGGGAAAAAAGTGGCCCACAGAGACACCTTCTCCATCACCTCAGGCCGGGCCAAGTCTCCAGAGCATTAGAACAAGTTCTTTTAAAAAAAATAACTAAGAGTCCATATGACTGCCGGCTAAATTAAGTGTGTTTGACAGGAAGCAGGCTCGGGCCGCTATTTATAGCCTCTTCTCCAGCCAGGGCCGCAGCTCCTTGACAGCACCCAAGCTCGCCCGGCTGAGCCGGGACTCCCAGCTCGGTCGCCCCCGCCCTGAGCGGAAGGTCCAAGACCAGCACGCAGGCGGGGCCGGAGTGTCCGGACGCCCACGCGCCCCCAGCTCCCGGAGCGCCAAGATTGCAGCTGCCTGGCCCAGCTGACTGAGCCCAGGGCAGGCGTAAGGAGGTCTCGGGGGACGCCCCCAGCCAGGCAGGCGAAAAAGGGCCCGCACGCCCTCGACTCTTCGCTCCCAGCGCCAACATGCCCCTGGAGGCTGTAGGAAGCAAGCAAGGGTCCCCGCCACCACAGCGCCAGCACCGGCGCAGGTGCAAGGTGCAGGATGCAGGTGTGGGTGCAGATGGGGATACAGGTGCGTAGCATGGGTGCAGGTGCAAATTGGGAATGCAGGTGCGAGTTATGGGTGCGCATGTGATGGGTGGACGGACGTGTGCGTTGTATGGGTGTAGGTGCAGGATTCACATTTGAAGGGTGGTGGGAATTGGTGCTTAGTATGAGTGCGCGTATGGGGTTGGGAAGCAGGTCCAGGAAATGAGTTGCAGATGCGAGATCGGGATGCGAATACGGAGCGTGGGTGCCGGCGCGCTGTGGGAAAGCCGGCGCGGGGAGTGGGTGCGGAGCGGGGACCCGCACTGGCCCTGGCACCGCCCCCGCACGACCCGGGGCTGGGTCGGAGGCGGCGGGGGCGGGGCGGGGCGGCTGGGGCTTCGGCGTGGGGGCGCCGAGCGCGGCGCACACTGGGGCGGCGGGGATGGCGGCCGGGGCGGGGAGGTCGGGCCCTGGCGCGGGGCGCACGCGTGAAGCTGCACCGCTCGTGTAAAAGGAATTCTCCTTTTCAGAGCGGCTGGGAGCCTTGCTCGGGAGAAGCGCGCCCGGGTCACCGCCGCGGCAGAGCGGGGTAAGGCGGGCTGGGGAGCCCAGGAGGTCGGGCGCCGGGCCGAGGTCAGCGGGGCAGGGGACGGGCGGGTCGCTGACGCCTCGACCCTCCCAGGACGACTCCGGCGGACTGGAGCCACGCGCACGTGTGCGGCTCCCAGCCTCTGGAATTCTTTCAGGATTCTTCAGAAAGTTGTGGGATGCAACAGAACTGGGGGACTAGGCCCTCGGGGAAACTTTGAGAAACTTTTGGAATAGTTGACCTTCCTCTTTCTCTGTTGCTGGAGGTCTCAGCAGAGCGCCTGCTTTCGGCTTTCCTTGATGGATGGCCCAGGGTTGAGTGGAAGTTTTCTCGGGGGCTGCTTTTCCCCTTGGGTGGGGACGTAGGGGCTGCCCGGTTACGTTCAGGTTTAAGGGCGCTAAGGACTGCGGAATACTAGCAGGCGCTCGGCGGGTCCCGCACGGAAGGGGTGGTGCTGCTGCTGCTGCGAGCGCGTGTAGCATCGTGCGCTCCGATGCTGTGCTGGGAAACGAGGTTGGCTCTCCTACACTCTTTCAAGGAACGTTTGGCTTTTTAAAGAAACACTTTAGCTGTTGGTGCCACAGCCCGATTTCTTGACCCATAGGTTTTTTATGATGTATTCAAGTGTAAAGAATTTACGGAAGAGTGGGCAAGCACTTGGCTTCATTCCACATAAGCCCTTCTCGTACGAGACTGGGGGAAATAAATTGCAGCGACCGGACTGCGTTTGCTTTGCTGCTGACTCCACACGCTAGTGAACAGAGTTCATCCTGCCAGTAGAACTCCCGGTTCATGAAAGTTTGTGACTGGGACGTTAGAACTTCAGTTATTTTATCACGATGTCTCCAAAACATGCTATTGTAAAATGATTCTATACAAACAGCGAATTATGACTGTCATTACCCAAGAATTCAGATTTATGATCCGTGCCTTATTTCACTGGCGGCCCATCCATATGCTATGAAATGTATTGCAAAACATTAAAAGATTAAAGAGGAAAAAAGAGAGGATTTATTTTCCAAATGTCAGTGTGTTCAAATAAACATCGGCTAATTTGGCGCAGATTCCACTGGCTCAGCAGTTTGGTTCATATTGGGGCAATGCACAGTGTTTCCGTAGTGGAAAGTAACTCACAAAACTGTGCTACTTTAACAAATTAGACGGTACTACGTTTGTTAACCAGGAAATGTTAACTGGCTGGAAATGATCTTAAAATAATGACAGGTAAAAAAATTTCATTGCTTGCCAATAACAAAAAGAATTTCTTTGAATGTTACTTACAGTTTAAGTTACTGAGTTCATTTTCTTAACTAAAGTAACTTTTACACTATACATTTGAAACTTAACTGCATGTGTTTATTATAGCCATTCTATAAAGCCCCATACATGTAAAAAAAATTATAGTTGTTCTTACAAATGTGCCCATAACTTGAATATGTACTTAATATATGCACAGTATAAATAGAATATATATAGGTTTAGGATTTTACCTAAGCGTTGCACATAATTGTGCACATATTAATAAATGCATAGCTTTTGTAATGTGCTAAATTGTATCAGAACACTCCAGAAGGCAGAAAGGTCTTTGAGAAGCATGTCACCCCACTGTATAGGCTTAGTTCCCAGGACCTCTGTGTGAAGAAACTCAGCTAAACCCAGTTGCCCGCTTGATTAGTCTCTTTCTCCCTCCCTCCCTCTGTCTCATGGCTATTCCTATACTGTGGTATTGATCTGTCTTCACAAGTGTGCCTCTCCCATAGATTGCAAGTGACTCTCCTGAGGGTGCAGATTGTATCTTATTTTATATTTTCGTATCCTCAGTGCCTAGCACAGTGCCGTGCATATAATAGATGTTTGATAAATGTTTACTAAATTAAAGAGAGAAAAAACATCCAATATGTGTAAACATGACAGCATATATGTCTATAAAAACAGTGGTTTTGTAATTTTCTTATAATGCTTAAAGACAATAAAATAGTGATAAAGTTTAATCTTAATTTTCATTCTTAGAGTGGTGAAAAATTCATCATGGTAACTAGGTTAGAACTCTACTGCTTGTTTTTTTTAAAACTCCAGAAGTATGACTTGTATTGGTTGATGTGAATAGTTTCTGTACTCTTACATTTTATTTTAATTTCAAGAATTGGTGGTTTGCTTTAAATTTACTGTTAACAAACGCTTTAAATTTAGTGTTAACAAACTAATAGTAAATATCAAAATCATTTTTTCATTCAGACCACGTGATCATCTCCACAAATTATTACTCATTTATTCCTGGTACTCCATTTCTTCTTAGCTTTAAAATCAATTATTTATTCTACAACATAGAAGAGATTTGTGGTTATATACTAATAGAAGAAGGTTTAAGTAAGGAAAGTAAAATGAAATTAACACTATAGAAATTATTGCTGCAAAAAAAATAGAAAAAATATTTTGACAGATGTATATTTGTGTTAGTAATATCCATGGAATAATAAAATACCACAATTAGTTTGTGGGATTTTGTTCACTAAGCAAGAGTGAAAATATCTGAATTTGCTTTAAAAAGATTATTCCAATTTATATAATGAATTGGACCGCCTGGAACATATCACTAATATTTAACAATTTTTATAAAAAGTAAAAAATTCCCCCTTCTAGTCACTCTGGACTAGAAAAAAAGAGTAAAAACTTAAAATGTATTCCAACCCATAATTTTTAAACATGTCTTCAAGTATGTTAGGGTATAATGTAATGCAAAAGGCAACTGCTATAACCTAAACAGTCTGGTGCATAACCCTGTAGAAAGGGAAGGTAGGTTGGACCAGGAGTTTCTGTTCTGGCTTCAGCACTTGGGGCTGTGCTATCCTCAGAACCCTCTCTGAGCCTCCCTTTCCTGGTATTTAAAAATGGGCCACATAAGCTAGACCACATCCAAGATTCTTCCAGCACTAAGATGCTATGGATTTCTTCCATGGATAATGAGTAAGATTTCTAAAGGGTATCATTTGCATTTATATGAGGAAATTACCTTTAACTGACCACACTGTCTTTATGATACCATTGCTTGTACACTGTTCTGGCTTCCTGACTAATGTTGTAGACATGATGAAAGCCTGTTCTGACCAGCGGCATGCTAAGGCACTCCTATGATTTTCTTTGTTATTTACCCTTGCCCCAAGTCACCCCTTAGAAAGTAGGGTGACTGGTAAGTTCAATTGTACTTTAAGAGCAGTGACTTTTTTTTTTTTTTTTTGGCATTGTTTAATTTTTTAAACTTTGAGGACTAATAAAATAATTACATTAAAATAAGACATCACCAAAATGTCTAAACAAAATATTTGGATAAGAGAACAATTCTAATGGAATTTAGGTCTTTCCAGACAGAAGTCATTATAAAAACTTATGATGCCATTTAATAACTGGCAGAGGACTCCACCAGGGCAGTGGAGCAGGGAAGGTGTCTGGAGAGTGTGAAAGGAGCCGCAGTGAGACAAGAAGCTACATTTTCCTGTCAGTTGAACTGAGGCTAGGCCAGCTGTTAATTTTTTAGCTTAATGTTAGAACTCTGTGGAAATGGTGATTTAATACTGATTTCTGAAGGAAATATTAATGTTACTTAAGTGTTTCAAGAAGAAAGACTACAGATAAAAGTGTATTTTTAACTTTCCCCTTTCTTGAATATAAACTATTGAAGACATTTTAATTTTTTTATTTTTACATATACATGTGTTTATCAGGTTTCCATTTTTTTGCCTTCACAAAATTAAAAAGGCTTACAATTTAATGACATAACAATGTTTAAGAAAAGGACTAGAAACAAAAACCTTGTAAAGAACGAACATAAATACATTCAGAAAAGGAATGTATTCATTTGTATTCAAATGTTTTCATTTGTTTTAAATTAACACAGTTGTTTAAATTACTTCCAATTAAAATTAATTAGCACTATCTTTTAAATTACATAAGATCAAAAAAGGAAAACTGATTACTTTGTCCCTTTGACCTTATCTTAGCCAGATAAAGACTTAAGAATATATATATTTTTTAGGTACTCATAAATGATTAAAATCCCCACATTAAAGACAAAATAAGAGGTTACTACTAATAGTACATAGATAGCAGACATTGTTATGAGTGCTTTCCAGACATTCTTACTTCATAAGTAATATAAGTAGATGAAAAATAAAATTTAAAAACAATTTTGTGTTTCTGGAGATTTACTCCCTGACAAAAATATATAATCTTAGCAATGCTTTAGAACCATTAATGAAAAAAGTTGGAAAATCATTGTTTTATGTCACTAAGTCATTTGGTTGTGGATGAGAATAATGTTTCCTGCCATAGCAATGGATTACTGAAAAGTCAGGTAATAGAATCCATGCATTTTTCCATTTAGAAATGGAAACCCTGAGAACTATAAATAGTACCTAATTTTACACTAAGGTAAAGGAAGCCCTTAAATTATTTAAGTGTATTTTATAGTAATGCTAGCAAACACAAATAACTACATTATCTATTTAAAAGATCTGTAGGAATTTTTGTACAGTCACTGAGTTACAAACATCTGTCTTCTGTACAACTTGCACTTACCAACAAAGGCTATTACAGTATATTTCTGAGTTACAGACATCCAACTGATGGTGCAAGTACAATTTGCACTTAACAAATTGGGGCTGTTACAGTAATAGGAAAATGTACCTGTTCCAACATACATACAAATTCAACTTAATAACAAATCTACAGAACCTATCTCACATGTAACCCAGGGACTGCCTATAGATGTACTCTGTATACAATGAATATAGTGTACATTGTAAGACACTAGAAAAAAAAAACAAATTTCTTTTTAAGCTTATCAAAGCTGGTTTTTTAAGAAAAATAAAGCTTCTAGAAAGACTAATATTTTAAAGGCCTCAAATAAGCAGTATTTGGGAACCAAAGGATTCTAATTACAAATGCCACAGAGTTTCAGAATCACAAGAAAATACATGAATAATTTTATGCCAATGAATTTGAAACAGATGAAATGGAAAATCTTCTGAAAGATGTAAGTGATCAAGATGGACTTAAGAAATAGCAAGCCTACATATGTTGGTAACAATTAATGAATGGAATTTTTAATCAAGTCTTCCTCCTAAAACTCAAAAAAAGACATTAGTCCCAAGCTCTTTGTAGGAGATTCTTATATGAACTTACTCAGAGAGTTTTTAATTTTTCAGGCTTTCATACCAAATTATTTTGATACCAAAATTTGATCATACTACAAAAAAAGTTGAGGCCGGTCTAAGGTATGAACAAACAATATCCAAATTAAAATAATAGCAAATTGAATGTTATAGATATTAAAAATAAAATCTTAACAAAGAGGACTTATCCCCTTTGTTGATCAACATCTAAAAATTACAAAATATGCAGGATAAAATTATTGCACTAAATCCAATACTAATCCAGATGATCAACATCTAAAAATTACAAAATATGCAGGATTAAATTATTGCACTAAATCCAATACTAATCCAAAACTAATTCATAGTTTAAAAACAAAAACAGAACAAGTTTTTAGCAAAGACTGGAAGGAAACATCCTCAATCTGATAAAAATTAAAACATCTTGCTCAATGAATGATAAAACCTTATAAGCATTTATATTAAGGTCAGAAAGTAGAAAATGTGTCACCGCACCCCAGAAGTCCTTGCTAGTACAATTAAGATAAGAAAAAGAAACAAGAATTAGAATTAGGAAAGGAATAGACAAATTTATCCTTAATAGCAGATGATATGATGTATCTACATAGAAAATCCAAAGGAATCTACTATTAGAACTAGAAAGACTTTTTTAACAGGTTGCGGGAATAGAAGATCAATATACAAAAATAACGTTCCTAACAACCAATCAGAAAATTTTAAAAACTACTCAGAGTATCTAGGAATACACCTAACAACATATGTGTTTAAGGCCTTTAGAGACAATATCCTAAAACACAACTGAAGGGCTTTAAAGAAGTTCTGCAGCAGTGAAGCAGCTGTGTTAATTGGTGGGAAAACTAGAGTATAGAGTGGTAAATTTGATTAATCTCTAAAATGCATTTCCAATCTAAATTAAATCTCCAATTTTTGTAGAAATTGACAAGCTGTACTTAAATTTCATATGTTAGAAATAAAAAGTGAAAAACCATTGAGACAAATTTGGAGAACAAGGTTAAGAAACTTGTCTTACCAAGTATCAAGTACCATATATCTAGAACTATTGCCACTGCATGTCCTGCCAGTGTGGTTAACATAGGTGACCTTCTATTTTCTTTCAGAGATGAAATGCTAATATTATGCATTTTCAGTTTGAAACTGCAGGAATTTAGTTTTTCCCTCTTCCTTGCTGGTCTACTGGAGTGAACTTTTTTTTTATTTATTTTTTTTATTGTTAAATCATAGCTGTGTACATTAGTGCAATCTCCTGTACCCATTCTAAGATGCACCATAGATGTGGCCCCACCCATTACTCTCCCTCCACCAAAACTGGATTGAACTTCTATTATCATTATAGCACTAAATTATAAGTGACACTAGACCAGCTTTTAAATGCCGGTTTCCATCTTGCTCAGGCAGCGCTAAATGTTGTGGTCAACATTATAAAATATAAGAAAGGGTCTTCTGTTCTTTTTGTTATTTTGAATTCTATCTCCTTTTTTAAAACTCAGACCAAAACTATGAAAAACATGTAATGATATATCTAACACAATAGGCTAGGTCTTGTGACATCTGGAAATTAGAGTTTTAAGTATAAAGGCTCGAAATAGGCAGGTAGGGGGAGAAAGGGGCTAATGGAAGGCTATCTTTCCACTGGTTGAAAGATAACTAGATAAACCTATTTTTCATTGCATTGTATTTGTTTGTTTTTTTTTTTTTTTATTAAATCATAGCTATGTACAATGGTATGATCATGGGGCATCATACATTAGATTCACAGACCGTTTGACACGTTTATATCACACTGGTTAACATAGCCTTCCTGGCAATTTCACAGTCATTGTGTTGAGACATTTACATTCTAGATTTACGAAGTTTCACATATACCATTGTAAGATGCACCACATTTATTTATTAGCAAGGACTAGTATAAAATTATTTATGAATATATCAAAGAGAAATATAGCTTTGTCTAAGGAAATGATATTTGTAATGGAAAAGTAGATGAAGGGTCCCCAAAAGAAAGAACATATGTGCACCATGGTGTGTCTGGAGTGTAA
>CAUYPK010061434.1:0-19992 GCA_963574355.1 Loris lydekkerianus
ATCAAATAACGGTAAGTAGCTGGATTCATCTTTTGGTTCTCTATTCTGTTCCAGACATCTACTTCTCTGTTTTTGTGCCAGTACCATGCTGTTTTGATCACTATCGATTTATAGTATAGTCTGAGGTCTGGTAGCGTGATTCCTTTTGCTTTGCTTTTATTTCTAAGTAATGTCTTGGCTATTCAAAGTTTTTTCTGATTCCATATAAAAAGAAGTATTGTTTTTTCAAGATCTTTAAAGTATGACAGTGGAGCTTTAATAGGGATTGCATTAAACTTGTATATTGCTTTGGGTAGTATGGACATTTCAACAATGTTGATTCTTCCCAGTCATGAGCATGGTATTTTCTTCCATTTGTTAACATTCTCAGCTATTTCTTTTCTTGGAGTTTCATAGTTCCCTTAATAGAGATCCTTCATGTCCTTTGTTAGATAAACTCCCAAATATTTCATCTTCTTTGGCACTACTGTGAATGGAATAGAGTCCTTAACTGTTTTTTCAGCTTGACTATTGTTGGTATATATAAAGGCTACCAATTTATGAGTGTTGATTTTGTAACCTGAGACTCTGCTGTATTCCTTGATCACATCTAAGAGTTTTGTAGTAGAATCTCTGGTGTTTTCCAGATATACAATCATCATCTGCGAAGAGCAAAAATTTGATCTCTTCTGACCCTATATGGATACCCTTGAAAAGAACAAGTGATCCCATCGCAGGCTGGGCAAGGGATGTGAAGAGAAACTGCTCTGAAGAAGACAGGTGCATGGCCTATAGACATATGAAAAAATGCTCATAATCTTTAATCATCAGAGAAATGCAAATCAAAACTACCTTGAGATACCATCTAACTCCAGTAAGATTAGCCCATATCACAAAATCCCAAGACCAGAGATATTGGTGTGGATGTGGAGAAAAGGGCACACTTCTACACTGCTGGTGGGAATGCCCACTAATACGTTCCTTCTGGAAGGATGTTTGGAGAATACTTAGAGACCAAAAAATAGACCTGTCATTCGATCCTATAATTCCTTTACTAGGTTTATACCCAGAAGACCAACAGTCACCATATAACAAAGACATCTGTACCAGAATGTTTATTGTAACCCAATTCATAATTGCTAAGTCATGGAAGAAGCCCAAGTGCCCATCGACCCAGGAATGGACTAGCAAATTGTGGTACATGCACACCATGGAATACTATGCAGCCTTAAAGAAAGATGGAGACTTTACCTCTTTCATGTTTACATGGATGGAGCTGGAACATATTCTTCTTAGCAAAGTATCCCAGAAATGGAAGAAAAAGTATCCAATGTACTCAGCCCTACTAAGAAGCTAAATTATAGCTTTCACATGAAGGCTATAACCCAATTATACCACAAAACTATGGGGAGGTAATGGGTGGGGCCACATCTATGGTGCATCTTAGAATGGGTACAGGCGATTGCACTAATGTTCACAGCTATGATTTAACAATAAAAATATGTATATATAAAAAAAAATATGGGGAAGGGGGAGAGGGAGGGGAGGGAAGGGAGAGGATGGGCAAAGGGAGGAGGATTGGTGGGATTACACCTGCGGTGCATCTTACAGGGGTACATGTGAAACTTAGTAAGTGTAGAATATAATTGTCTTAACATAATAACTAAGAAAATGCCAGGAAGGCTATGTTAACCAGTGTGATGAAAATGCGTCAAACTGTTTATAAAACCAGTGTATGGTGCCCATGATCGCATTAATGTACACAGCTATGATGTAATATTAATTTAAAAAATGAAAAGAAAAGAAAAGAACTCATGTCTGAGGAAATGGAAGGGCAAGCAGGCTGCTGCGTTGTGGCTCAGTTCCACAGATCTGAACAGGGGCCAGGTGAGGGGCCTCCCTGCCTCTGCCAGAGTGTGAGGGGAGCAGGAAGATGCCACCTGAGGAGGGAGGTGGACAGCAGCCTCAGCCCTCACTCAGGACTCTCACTCCATCGGCCCTTGTTAGAGGTGCTCCTCAGCACCCACAGTCTTTGGAGAAGAGGGAGCAGGAGCATACTTGCCCATGCTCTGTAAAGGCATTGGCTTCATGGGGAGATGCGCTGGAGGAGCCACAGCCCTGGCTAGCCTCTCTGAGGAGAAGTTATGGTGGGGTCACCGTGGACTCCCCACGACTAACTCTGACGTCAGAGCTGGTGGGTCAGGTGGCCGTTTCTGCCACTCTGCTTGGGGAGTGCTATAATGTAAATGATTGTCTTCCTCAAGAAACACCTCGTGAAGAGGAAAGATTGTCTTCCCTCACGTTAGAGAGACAACAAGCATAGCACCCTACTATCTTACTTCCCCCTTCCTAAAACATGGAGCTCTGCATTATGAATTTATCACTTTCAGCCTCACTTTCTTTTCTCTTGTAATACCATCAAGTTCTATGGTTCCATTATCCATGGTGTAAAGTGACTGGTAGTTCCAAATGATTTGTTCTAAATCATTCAGCGTTTTGAAGCCTGCATAATGCAACTATCCAGGTCAACTATTCTGTCACTATATCACCAGGCATAGGGTTCTTATTGAACTTGAATTGAGTCAGGCCCGTCTGGAACTCACAAAACAAACCAAGCACAATGTTTGGGACCCAGTGGTACCTCTGGGACCTTTGGGACCCAGTGGTACCTCCATTCCTCTCCACCTTCTTGAAAATTCTGTTTGAGACCTTGGACTCAGCTAAATTACTATCCCCAGAGAGATGAGGCAGGGATCAGTCTCTACAGAAATTGTGGGGAAATCATTTGGCAGCACCTTCAACAAAGCAAGATGATTGCTCGTGTCCCGCCTGGCTGTCGCACCAGCACTTCCCCAGGCTCCTGCCCTTTTCCTATGACAAAAGGTAAACTCTTCATCTTCCAATCAAAAAGTAAGATGTCCTTATCCAAACAGAGTTGATCCAAGGCCTGGGCCACAGCTTAGCCTCTCTGAACCGAGGTCTCCCCTGCAGAGGGTCTGCCCTTCCTGACTCTTCACAGGCTGTCACTTTCCTATGAACTTGGGCAATCTTATCATTTTTATTTTCCAGGAGCTATCTGAATCAAAATAGGTAAATTTCTGAATTCATAAAAAGAGAATAATATTAGATCAAAAGGAAGTATTTTAAGGGAGTTCTAAATATTAAGATTATCTCAACTCTCCATATGTGAGCTCCATCCCCTTTTTGCTATACTTTGGGAAATTATGAAATAATTAAAACATTTCTCCCAGGCTCCCTAGCTCTTATCTGACTGCAAATAGGTTTTTCTTCAGCTCTTAGCAATTCTCATCCGATGTGCATTATGATCAGAAGCTGGGACGACCAGGGACTATTGTGACTATTTTGGAAGGAGTCAGTATCGTTCAGCTGGAAAAGCTGATTCCGAGCAGGCGTTGCTTGGCCACACTTTCCAGTCATTCAGCCTGACGGCACTGGTAATATTCCAAGTCACTGAATGTTGTTATTTAAAGTCCTTGGGTCCTGACCGTGTGCTGGATGCCTCCTTCTGTAATCTCTGGGGGCTTTGATAAATCAATTTATCCTAGTTTACAAGTTTTCTGTTAGAGCCTTTCAGATGTAAAGCCATCTACATCACTTACAATTTCATTTTTTATTTGCAAAAATATCATCAACATGGGTTCATGAGTTTGCAAAAGATACATCACCCAAGTCTCCAAGAAATGTGAAGCAAAGGTGACCATCAGAACTGATTATCTCTTGGCCTGGATGAACAATACTTTAGGCAGGACGCTGTGCTAGAGGCTAAGGAGACTAGTATTTGTAAAGGCCCCACCTTCTCCTTTGGATATTAAAATCTAAATAGGGGAACATCTTGGGCCCATAATTAACATCATTTGTTAGACGAACTCAGTGAGTCGATAGAACATGATGTAGGTTCCTTAGCATGCCGCCTTCCACTGGGAAGAACATCTCCAGTCTTTATCATCAGAATATTTTTCTACGGTATATGTGAAGTTTTTCTCCAATAAATTGCCAATTCGTGGGTAAGCCCCCCCTTATAAGGGCTATTTTGGAAGCAGACATCTCTGGAGAATATCACATATCACATGGACTGCCATTCCTGACAAAGTCTTTTAAAATAAACCGTGGTTGATTGGATTCACAGAAGTACTCATGTTGCATTCTCATTTTGAATATTAAAAATCTCCTCTCACTTGGTTCTTTCTCAAAGAAAACAAAAAAAGGAGAAGAAAGGAAAACAGCCAAAGGATAGCTGGAATTGATTAGTATGAAAAAGCCAGAAAAGGGCACAGACTCAGTGTAAGTTCTGCCCCCTCCCGTGTGTCTCCGCACCCCCTGGGCAAGCATCCATTTGGTAAGGTCCTGTTGCTTTTCACTTTTGCTTTGTCTTCTTATGAGCATAGCCTGCACGCTCCGGGCACACAGGATGAGTGATTAGGGAGGTGTCAAGTGCAGAGATGCTGCCAAGCCTTGCAAATGAGTTTGTAGTTAATGTCGACGCTGCTTGCTTTCCAGATGCTTTCAAATATCTGAAGGACACTCCTTGAATGACGAGCTTTTAACCTTGCAGCTGGTCATTTATTTTTCTGATTAGGACCTGCCACTGTCTCGCCCTCCAGGTGGTTATTCACCATAGGCAATAATGGCCTCTTGTTTACTAATCTTCAAACCGCACCACGTGTTCCTGGCTCATCACCCTGTGCGATCCTGCCTCTGACTGCCAAGCAATTGTGGAGAGTCACTTTTGATCCTACTCTCTTTGTTGTGTTAGAGACAATCGTCCAATATTTAAAAGTGTAGCATTTACTGAGGGAAACAAAAATCGTGTGTGCGCGCACGTGTGTTTTAAGAGAGCAAACTTAAAATCAGGGAGTTTCAAAACAGAGCAAACTCATCCAACAAAATGCATTTTCCAGTGTAAAATAAAGAAAGATGAAACCCCAGGTAAAAATCTCTACTCCTCAGAAATGATTTATGCTAGGCTATTGCTGTGGTTTGAACGTTTGTCCCCTCCAAAACTCAGGTTGAAGCTTAACCCCAAATGTGGCAGGCCTGAGAGGTGAGGCCTTTAAGAGATGATTGGGGCATGAGGGCTCTGCCCTCACGAGTGGATTACTCTGCCCCTGGACTGATGGATTAACAGGTTGTCAGGGGAGTGGGCCTGGTGGCTTTCCAAGCAAAGGAAGAGAGACCTGAGCTATTACCCTCAGCCTACTGAGTGTGTGATTCCCTGTGCTGCCTGAGGACTCACAGAATCCTCACCAGCAAGAGGGCTTCACCAGATGGGACCCTCCAGCCTCCATAATTCTAAGAAACAATTCATTGCCCAGTTTCAGATATTCTCTTAGACACAACAGGAAACAGACTAAAACATCACTCCAGCCCTGAGGGCCACGTACTCCCACTTTGCAGTTTAGCTTTTCATTTGTTGCATTTATAATTTACTTAATTTCTATCCTTCTATGCTCTGCTTTTGTGAACTTTAATAAAACAGAGATTTTAGCAAAATCCCCAGTGGCGTGTACTTTCAGAATTGGGCAAAATCTCTTTATTATTGTAGGCTCGGAATAATTGTTTCCTTCTCTCAATGAGAGAAGGCCGTGACTGCTGAGCCTACAGTGGTGCATAATATGGCAAATCAGCTTAATGATGTATGAATAAAACTATATTAAGGGGGAAAAAAGGCTTGTTTCCCTGGACTCAAAAAAAGACAGAGAAAACCATTCTGGGTGCTTCCGGGAAACTGAAAAAATCTATACCTCAGAGTTCTAGGATGTTTTTTCAAAGCTTTAAAACAACACAAGGAAACTGAAGTATTTGAGACAAAGGCAGTCTCATGAATAACCCACTGGGAGTGAGATCTCAGCTTGGTTTTATATTTACACATTATATCTCCAGAAGTTAACATTTTTTAAAGCATCAAAGAACTAACCTTGGGTTAAAGGGGTGGGCTGAGACAGTGGGGAAAGAACACTCTTTTCTCCATATCAACATGAAGTCTCATGTTCATTGCAGTTGTCATAACAACTGTTTTTAAATACAATTTGCATTCATCATCAAAAATATTGGCATCCGGAACATGGTGCCACCTAAAAATCATTACCTATTGTCTCCATAAATCTGGCTCTGTGTCTCATGGAGAAAGAAGCCCGGCAGAGATTTCTCAGGTGAAGGGGGAAAGCTTTCAAGGATGCTTCATTGTCCCAATTTGCTCCTCTAATTCCCCATGTTGACAAATCATCACCTACGTGGGCCAGAAAATAGACGGGGAACAGAGCAGAGAGCCTACGGCCACTAAGACAGTGGTTCCCATAGCTGTAGGCTCAATACAAACTGTAGTTTGAGGATAAAAAGGATTTAATTTGGGGGAAACTAAAGTGTTGAAATTATTGAGTTCCAAAATTCCTCTCTCATAGGCTATTTGATGAGACCTTAAAATAAGCCTTTAAGATTTATGGCTCAGCACCCGTAGCTCAGTAGTTAGGGCACTGGCCACATACACTGGGGTTGGGGGTTTCAACCCAGCCTGGGCCTGCCAACAACAAAGACAACTACAACAACAACAACAACAAAAGCTGGGCGTTGTGGAGGGCTCTTGTAGTCCCAGGTACTTGGGAGGCTGAGACAAGAGAATCACTTAAGCCCAAGAGTTTAAGGTTGCTGTAAGCTGTGACACAACAGCACTCTACTGAGGGCAATATAGTGAGACTCTGTCTCAAAAAAGAAAAAAAGACTTGTGAAAAATTATTGGAAAAATTTTCAAATAATACAAAAGACTCCAGTAGAAGTTCCTTTCCCATTACAATTTTCCCCCAAAGCTAACCCTCATGCTCACTGTGTGTAATATACGCAAGTGTATATTTTCTTCATTGTTTTAACTCAGGTATTTAGAATAGCGTACACGCTGTTCTGTAGCTGGCTCTTTGCACTTGACACATGCCTGGAGAACATTCCATATACCAGCAGTGCACAGACAGCTGCGTTGTTCTTTCTCACAGCATCTTGGTTCTTATGGGTTGCCGTGGAGGTTGTTTCAAGGTCTCTGCCCCTGTAAATAAAAGGACATTGCAACATATATTCTTGCCCTTTTGTCTCTATTGCCGTGGCCACTTAATGGGCCTCCTCATCTTCCGTATTAATCCTCTCCGGTTCTCTAACTCCCACACTCTGGGCAGAGTCGTCTATTTACGCAGTGAGATTGATCTTGCCACACTCCAGCTTTAGCCATCAACAGTTTTCCCAACACCCACAGAGTATATTCAGATTCCTCCAAGGCAAAATCCTCTGTGGAGTCCCCTCTGCCTTTTTATCTTTACCTCCTAACCCGCCCTGCCCATTCAAGACGTCACCCATGCTGAAACGACAGTCACAATGTCACCAACTTGCCAGAGCTTTCCTGCCCGTGGCCTCCTTTATTTTGATTCCATCCAGGGACTTGTTGGATTTGCTAGGGGTAATACTAGAATTGACCTTTAGTTCTGAACTTGTGCCCTCCAGGGCAGCTAAATGTAACTTCTTGCTACCCTCTGTTTCCACCTGTTGGTCCCAGCTAAGGCTCATCCCAGACCCCCACAATGAACACACCTGCAGCTTCTGTATTTGAGTGGGAACTGCTGCCACCTTGTGCCTCCTGCCACCCTGCCGGAATATCTAACCTTGCTGCTCTGTGGTCTCTGCTACCTGTGAGGTGCCATCAGCAAACTGCCTGGGATATAAAAGAATACTCCGATAAAAGTTCTCCTCCGAGGGCACTTTGATTCCTACTCCACTGCCCTGTTTCAATCAAACATCCAGACTCATTTCCCGGTTCTTAAAAGTCAGCCTTCTGGCCCTCTTTCAATCTGAAAATACCTGGTATTTGTAACCTCACCAGTCAGCAACTCTCCTTCCCCCAAACACCTCCCATGACGTTGCTTCACCCAAGTTAAACATCACATGTCCTCAGTTCTAAAGTGGATGATACTGTCCAGCTGGCGAGATGCCCTTTCCTCCCTTAAAAGACACTGGTACAGAAAACATGCACATTCGTTGAGCAAGGTATATGCGGACAACCACAAGTAGGAGAAATAGGCTAATGGTGGGATGTCCCTTTCTCCCCCTTCTGAAATCTAACATTACCGTGAGCCCAGACAACTAAATAGAGAAACCAGACACTTTAAAGTGTAACTGTGGCTCCATGGTACACCAGTCAGGCGTTGTGTTGAAGGGTGTAGTTGACGTTGATACAATATGCCAAGCGTAAACAGGAAGGTCTTTAATCAATGCCGTTTAAAATGAATATTGACTCTGATTTCTCCCTTCCTGCTATAAACACTCATGGGGGAGGCAGGGAGAGACTCTCTTTAGAGTGGAGTTACTCTGATGGGCACATGGATGAATGGTCTAAGTGACATGACACAAATAAAGAAACTCTTAAAACCGCCCCCATGAGACCAGTCGATAGATTTATTTCCCTACCCTAAGACATTGTCTACAGAAGAGCTATATTAAAATACAAATCTCTCCCTTGGCAGGGGGAGCAATACATTAATGCAAGAAGAAAAATCTCTACACATTTGTATGTAACAATTGCTACACTTTTCAAAAATATTTTAAAGTAGATGTTTAAGAAGAAAAAAAATAAAGACATACCTACATTACTGTAGAAAAGATTATTCATCTTAGACTGTTATGCGAAAAAGGCAGATTACAAACGGATGTTTAGTATTATCCCATTTTCGTAAGTGAAAGAAATATGCAAATACCAGACCTCTTCCTTCCTCCCCCCAAAATAGGCTCTACTATGTCCGTGGTAGTAATAGCTAAGTGGTAGAAACGAGGGGTTTTTTAAATGTTTTTTTACCCCCTTCTTTTGTGTTATTTTTTAATAAACATACATTTCTATAATAAGAAAAAATCCTTATAATTTATAATTATATATGCACTCATGCACTTTTCTGTGTGTATCTTTTGGGGAGTCGGATTTTTCCATTTCTATGTGTTTCTAGGTTTCATTAAAGCGTACCCTCAATGGAGATGAGAATTTCATGTGAAGTAGAAGGAATAAATGGGATTTGAAAAGGAGAAGACTACATTGCAAAGATACTTTCTCTCCTGAGCATTGAACCATGTGGCCTAAGGGAAATTTGATTTTTCTCTGAGCTAAATGAGACTCAGAGCAGGTAGAATGAACAGAGAAGGCCCTGGCAATGCTGAGGGTACGTGAGCACACCTCGCCTTCCTCCTGAAGACTTGTTCCGTGAAGGTAACAAAATGGGTGAGAAATTGCCTTTCTGGGTTTGGACATTTGAGCAGAAAATTCCTGAGTGTCATAGGCTTGAATGCATAGGTTTTTTTAATTTTTAATTTCCTTTTATTATAATAAAAATACTTAATGTGAGATCTGCCCTCTTTTGTTTTTTGTTTTTTGTTTTTGTTTTTTTGAGACAGAGTCTCACTACATCACCCTGGGTAGAGTGCTGTGACGTCACACCTCACAGCAACCTCCAGCTCTTGGGCTTAAGCGATTCTCTTGCCTCAGCCTCCCAAGTAGCTGGGACTACAGGCACCTGCCATAATGCCCAGCTACTTTTTTGGCTGTAGTTGTCATTGTCGTTTGGCAAGCCCGGGCTGCCTGCCAGCTCCATTGTATGTGGCAGGTGTCCAAGCCTCTGAGCTGCAGGCGCTCAGCCTGCCCTCTTACATTTTTAAGTATGCAATGCATTGTTGCTGACTCCAGGTCAATGTTGTGGAGCAAATCTCTGGAGCTCGTTCTTGCTTAACTGAAATCTGCATGCCTATTGATAAGGCATAATCAAAAGGAAATCAATTAGGGATACTCCCTGTTTCCTCTCCCTAGACCTTGTACCCACCATTCTACTCTTTAATTCTATGGATCTATTTTAGATACCTCATGTAAGTGGGATCATTTGTTCCTAGTATGCAAGGTTGATTAAATATATGAAAATCAATAAATACAGTATTTAAAGAAAGCATCTTTCTGTGACAAGGCTTATTAGCATAATGTCTCAAGTTTCACCTATGTTGTCACCTATTACAGGATTTCTTCCCTTTTAGGGCTGAATACTATTCCATTGTATGTATATACCACCTTTTCTTTATCCAATCATCTATAGATGAACATTTAGGTTGTTACCATATCTTAGCTATTGCAAATAATACTGCAATGAACATGAAAATGCTGATACCTTTACAACATCCTCCTCATTTCCTTTTTTTTTTTTTTTTTTTTTTTATAAATACCTAGAAATGGGATTGCTGGGTCAGATGGTAGGTCTATTTTTAATTCTTTGAGGAACTTTCATACTGTTTTACAGGGAGGCCTTACCTACCATTCTGCATTCCCACAAACAGTGTGCAAGGGATCCAATTTCTTTACAATCTTGTCAACACTTGGTGTCTTTTTTTTTTTTTTTTTTTTGATAATAGTTATCCTGACAGGTGTGGGGTGATAGCTCATTGTGGTTTTGATTTGCATTTTCCTGATGATTAGTGACATTAAGGATTTTTCCCCTATACCTATTGGCTATTTGTATGTCTTCCTGGGAGAAATGTATCTTTGTGGTCTTAGCCAATTTTTAAATTGGATTCTACAACTACTGAACTAAAGAAGTTCTTTGTATCCGATTTTCAAGACATATGAGGTATATAGTATACAAATGTTTTCTCTCATTCTATAGATAGCTTCTTCACTCTGCTGATTGTTCCTTTTGCTGTGCAAAAGGTTTTAGTCTGCTATAGTCTCAATTATTTATTTTTGCTTTTGTTGCCTGTGCTTTTGGTGTCACGTTCATGAAATTAATACCAAGACCAACGTCAGGAATATTTTCTGCTCTGTTTTCTTCAATGAATTGTACAGTTCAGGTTTTGAGTTGATTTTTGTGAGTGGGATACGAGAAAGCTCTAATTTATTCTTTTGCGTGTGAATAACCAGTTTTCCTAGTGCCGTTAGTTGAAGAGATTGTTTTTTCCCCATTGTGCATTCCTGGACTCCTTATCAAAAATCAGTTGAGTGTATGTAAACAGACTTATTTTGGGGCTCTCTGTTCTCTTCCATTGTTCTGTCTTTTTGCTAGTACCATAATGTATTTGGGGTTTTTTTTAATTTTTCAATTATTATAGATACATAATTGTACATCTTTATAGGGTACGTGTAATGTTTTGATACATGCATACAATGTGAATCAATCAAATCCTGGTCATTGGGAATTATTGTGGTTTTCAAAAATATTTTTTAAATGAAGTGTGATCCCCCTACCTCTGTTCCTCTTTCTCTATATCAATTTGGCTATTCTTGTTTTTGTGTGGTTCCACGTGAATTATAGAATTGCTTTTTCTATTTCTGTACAAAATGTCATTGAGATTTGGATAAGGTTTGCGTTGAATCTGTAGATCACTGTGGGTAGCATGGATATTTTAACAAAATTATCTTCCAATCTACGAATACAGGATGCCTTTCTGTTTATTTGTGTCTTCCTTAATTTCTGCTATCAGTGTTTCATAGTTTTCAGTATACACGTCTTTCACCTCCTCAGTGTATTCCAAATTTTTTTGGTGCTATTGTAGGTGGAAACGTATTACTATTTCCAATTTCCTTTTCAGATCATTCACTGTTAGTGTGTAGAAACATAGTTGATTTTTGTATGTTGATTTTACATCTAGCAACTTTGCCAAATTTGTTTATTAGTTCTAGAAAGTTACATATGCTTATAAATAATTTAGGGTTTTATAAATATACATATATAAATATATAAGATCATGTCATATATAAATAATTAAAATAAATAATTTTATTTTTTCCTTTCTCATTTGGAGAATTTTATTTTTTTATCTTAATCGTTCTGGCTCAGACTTCTAATACCATATTGAACAAAAATGGTGAGAGTGGGTGTCCTTGCTTGTTTCCTGATCTCAGAGGAAGAGCTTCAGGTTTTTGACCCTTGACTATGTCAGCTGTGAGCTTCTTATATGCGACCTTCACTATATTGAGGTACTTTGTATTCCTAGTTTGTTGAAAGTTTTTATTATGAAAGGACATTGAATTTTATCCAATAATTTTCTGCACCTATTGAGAAGATCATGTGATCTTTACCCTTTCCTCTGTTAATGTGGTATACCGTATTTATTGATTTTCATATATTTAATCATCCCTGCATCCTGGGAATAAATCTTACCTTGTCATAGTGTATGGTCTTCTTAATGTAACGTTAAATTTGATTTGCTAGTATTTTCTTGAGTTTGTTTTTTTTTTTTTTAATGTACATACTTCAGGAATTTTGGCCTATAGTTTTCTTTTCCTCTAATGTCTTTGTTGGGTTAGTATTAGGGAAATTCTGGCCTCATAAAATAAGTTTGGAAGTATCCCCCCATCTTCAATTACTTAGAAGAGTTTAAGAAGGATTAATTCTTCTGTAAATATCTGGTAGAATTCAACAGTGAAGCCATCTGGGATTTTCTTTGTTAGAAGGTTTTAGAGTACTGATTCACTCCCCACATTAGCAACAGGACTTCTTGGACTTTCTTCATGTTGTTGTGTTGATAGGTTTTATTTTTTCTAGGAATTTATACATTTCTTCTCTAGGTTTTCCACTTTTCTTGGTGTATAATTATCCATAGTAGTCTCTTATGATTCTTTTTATTCCTGTGGCATCAATTGTAATGTCTTTCCTTTCGTTTCTGATTTTACTTATTTGAGTTTTCTTTTTTCTTACTTTAGCTGTAATTTACCTGTTTTATCTTCAAAACTCCAAATATTAGTTTCATTGGGTTTTTTTTTTTATCATTTTCTATTTCTTTTATTTATGCTCTAAATTTGTGGTTTTTTCCTTTTATCTGCTAACTTTGGACTTACTTTGCTCTTTTCTTTTTTTTCTTAACTCCTTGAGGCATAAAGTTAAGTCATTTATTTGAGATCCTCCTTCTTTTTTGAGGTAGGTGTTTATTGCTCTAAACTGCCCTTTTAGTACTGCTTTTACTATTTCCCCTAAGATTTGATATGTTACATTTTCATTATTTGTCTCAAAGTATTTCCTCATTTTCTGTTTCTCCTTTCATTTCCACATATTTATTAATTTTTCAGTTTTCTTTGTGTTATTGATTTCATGTTTTATTACATTGAGGTCAGAAAAGATAGTTGGCATAACTTTAATCTTCTTAAACTTGTTATAACTTGTTTTTTTGACCTAACATGTGTTCTATCCTGGAGAATAATCTGTTTACTCTTAAGAAAAATATATATTCTGCTGTTGTTGGGTAGAATGTTATATATGTTTATTAGACCCATTGCCCTGTAGTGTTGTTTGTTTCCTCTCTTTCCTTATTGATCGTTTGCCTGGATGTTCTATTCACTGTTGAAAGTGAAGTAGTGAAGCCTTCTACTATTATTCTGTTGCTTTCTATTTCTTACTTCCATTCTATCAACATTTGCCTCAGACATTTAGGCATTCTAAAGCAGGTACCTATATATTTATTCTTGGCAGATTGACCGTTTTATCATTATATGTCTCTCAGCTTAAAGTCTCTTTTGGCTGATATAAATATCGCCAGTTTTACTCTCTTTTGGTTACAGTTTGCATTGAACATCTTTTTCCATTTTTTCACTTTCAGCCTACGCGTACCCTTAGTTTCTTGTAGGCAGCATATAGTTGGCATTTTTTTTTTATCCATTTAGCCATCTTACATCTTTTGATTAGAGAGTTTAGCTCATTTACATTTAAAATAGTTATTTATAAGGAAGGATTTACCAGGGACATTTTGTTAATTATTTTCTCTTTGTCTTATAGTTCCTGTCTTTTTCTCTCTTGCTGTCTTCTTTTGTGTTTTGTTGGCTTTTTGTAATGATATGCTTTAACTCCTCTTTCTTTTGGGTAACTTGTGTAGATACTTTTTGTGTGTGGTTACCTTGGGGTTTACATAAATTATCTTATAATAGCCTGTTTTAAGCTGATAACAACTTAAGTTCAATCATGTTCGAAAACACTACACTTTAATTTCTCAGAGCACACATTCTGTGTTATTGTTGTCACATTTTACATCTATTCATATTGTGCATTTTTTTGAGACAGAGTCTCACTCTGGCACCCTGTCTAGAGTGCCATGGCATTATAGCTCACAGCAACCTCAAGTTCTTGGACTCAAGCGATTCTTTTGCCTCAGTTTTTTCTATTTTTAGTAGATTCATCCACCTTGGCCTCCCAGAGTGCTAAGATTAGAGGCATTCCCCGCTGCACCCCACCCATAGTGTGCATTTTTAACATATATTTAGTTATAGTTATTATTAACACCTTTGTCTTTTGACTTTCACACTAGAATTAAAAGAGATTTTTCTACCATGATTATAATACAGTATTTTGTATTTGTCTATGTATTTCCCTTTACCAACAAATTTCATAGTTTTTTATGTTATCATGTTGCTGTTTAGTGCCCTTTCATTTCAACTTCAAGAATTCCCTTTAGCATTTCTTCTCAGGTAGGTCTAGGTAATAAACTTCCTCAGCTTTTGTTTGCCCCTGGACAAACTGCTCTTTAAAATGAAAGAGAGATAAAGACTTTACTAGACAAACAGAAACTGAGGATTCCCATCACAAAGGGAATTTGTTCATGAATTGTTACTTAATTGTTATATTTGTGGGGAAGGAGAGCCCAGGGCTTTCTACTTCTCCAGCTTGCTGAGGTCAGTCTCTGAGTAGATTTCTGTACAGCAGAAATATTGAGGGAAAAACTCTTAAAGAGTTTTCTCTTTAAGAAACAAAAGGGGGAAGAAATGGTATTAGGTTAAGTAGCAGTCACTTCAAGTCGTTGCTTAACTGGTAAACATTACACCCAGGTTAGGTTATATATAAACTTCATTTGTATTAAAAATTGATATTTACTTTTTAAATAAAGCATTATGTTTGAAGAGGGAGAAGCATATTTAGTTGACAATAGATTTTTCTTGATATGCAGTGCTATCCAGTTTCCCTTCCCTTTCCCGACCCTCTCCACAGTTCTCTCCTTTATAAGGTGCACAAGAACAACAAAAAAGAATATGCTGTAACTGCTTTCCTCGTAAGACTCTGCTGGTTTTATTTGTATGGGCTTATCCTGAATGTTCTACTAATCAAATCAGAGTGCAGGCTTTCAAAGCCTTTCATTTCTAAACTCTAAGCAGAGCAGTACATCAATTAATAAAAGGAGAGCATTTTTTTAAAATTGCACTTTTGAGTTTACAAAATGCTTTTATATCTTCTCATTTCATCTCAAACAAACTCAATTTAAATAACTACTTCAAGTGTTCATCTCTAGACTTTCCTGCACAGAACCCATTCCTTCCCCTTCTTTTGGTAATAGAGCTCTCAAATTGCTTTTGATGAGGCACCCTCCTCCCACATACTTGCACATGATTCAGAGAAGACAGACTTTCTCCCATCCCTAGATCCAAATGTGGATCTGTGTCTCCAGCCTGGGCCATCAGTGTATTCCACCTCCCTGACCACTGGGATTGTTCAGAGACAAATTACCTAAATCACTCCCATAGACTAAATTATGGGATTTTCCTGAAGTTGATAAACCAAAAGCCAGTTCATAGAAAAGAATAAGAAGGTGCTAAAGAGTAATGTATTCAAATCCACCATTTTACCAGGGACCAGTACAGCCAAAGAATATTCTTTTAGAAATTGGGCCCAGCCAAGGAGGCCAATCATTCCAGTTGAGGTGTTTCCTAGAACATAAGATTTTAGTGCTAAACCCAGGAAAAGCTCTGAGCCAAAGAGAATAAATTAGTCACCCTGCCAACCACAACACTACCATATAAAGTGAGAAGTGGGTACTCCACCAGGAAGGGAGACTCAAAAGCTCTTTCCTTGCCAAAAAAGACCAGGGGTGGTTATTACTCTCTTGTTCTCCAAGAGAACTAGTGTCCAAAGGGCCAGGCAGAAATTGTAGAGAAAATTAATCTAGCAGTGATCAATTTCCTTGTTCTATTTAATCGTTAAATGATTAGCAAAAGATAATCTAAAGATCATTTTTCAACAGTGTCATTTTTCAATTATCAAATGCTAAATTAAAATGGAATGCAAACACTAAAATTTAACACATTGCTAAAAAATGAACATGTCTAAAATATTCATAGCAACACTAAATGATTTATAATGCCCTCTTGGGCATATTTTATGATTTATTGATGTCATTTTAGCAGCACCATGGGTGACAGCATCACCTCCCTGTGGATGTGCTCTTCTGGGTTTCCAGGCTAGTTATTCAGTAAACCGCACACTGAGAGCCCCACCGCATGCACATCAGATTGTAGGTGAAGTAGAAAAAGTAAAGATAATTTTTTCCCACAAATCAGAAACTCGTAGGGCAAAATGAGCTTTAATAGTGGTTACTTCTCGTCTTCTCAGCTTCATGCAGGGCACGCTGGAGCTGTCTTCAGCGGTTGCACGCTTCACAATCTCCCTAGTTAATTTATAATGTTAGTCTTTGTTGACAAGAAGTTCTACTTCAGATCTACCCTCTACCCTTTCTGCATTAAGCAAAGCCCAGTTTCTGGAGAATAGCTCATGATTTCCTTGAAGTTAACTTTTCTTCTTTGACCTAATAATGCATTTTTCAAACGTTTCTGCTCGTCTCACATCACTGCGCAACCATCTACTTTCTCATTTACTTCTAAGACTCTCTGAGATTGTGCTACCAAAATCTGTTCTCATCAGAATTGGGTTTGTCTCTATTACTTTTCCCACTGACACCATCCTCCATCTCTCGGCCATTTCTCCCCCTCCCGAACCCAAAACCTCTCATCGTGCTCTCTGGACCAACAGACCTTTGTTTTCATCTTTCCACTGACTGCCACACACACTCAGCAGCAGCCACACAGGTCTATACTTTTGGGAAATGGTCCATGTTCCAAAATTACCATTTCATAGCAGGGCACCATGGCCCATGCTTTTAGCCCCAGTGGGACAGGAGGATCACTTGAGTACAGGAGTTCGAGGGTGGAGGTCACTAGGATTGTGCTTGAACATAACAATGCACTCCATCCAGCCTGACCAACACAGAGAGGCTCCATCCAAAAATAAGAAAAAATTACCATTCCCTTCCCCACTGGCCTCTGCCTTCAAAACTCCAAACCCTCTAATATAGGAATATATAGGTGTAGAAATCTGGGGAGGGAGCTTTTGGAAAGCCCATCAAATTAAATCATCTTGATAACTATCTTGTCTCCTTATTAGAAATTATATGTAAGACCCAGAATTCTATAATTCTGTGAAGTGACAATAAACTAGCAAAACAAAGAAAAGCCAGAATGCAGAGGCTTTTTCTCTATGTTTATTTTTCTATATCCAATATTTGACTTCCTTTTGGAACTCAAGTTCCATATTGCTGACTCATGCCCACTGAATTTTTTTCACCAGACGTAGCTAGTCACTTCTTGTCTTATTTTGACAACACTTGTTTTTCCTTACTCTGTAACAACTCTGTAATTACGTAGGTAGCTTCCAGTGTCCCCAAGATGAGGTATGTAATTGCTGAAGTTTAAACCCTGGCAAACAACTTATGGTAGGAAGCACAGGAGACATAGAAGCATGATAGTCAAAGTGCTACGTTTCTTTCTTATCTCAGGCATTTAGAAGGGATAGTTATGTTTATGGAGACAGGAGAACACTGTGGTTACTCAACATGCAACCTGTTTATTGAGTGCTTATATATAATTAAACACCTTTCTGGTCCTGGATGTCCAGGGAGTACTAGCTGGGCTTAGCCAGGCACCAGTTAGAGGCAATAACTTGAATTAGGTTTAGTGGGAGTTCTCACTTGAGTAGTGAGAGGTGTTGGTTGGGACCTCTGGGGAGCAGACGCTGAGATAGAGTTAGCAGTGCAAAAGATTTACTATGCCAGGGAGTAACATTTGTGGAAAGAAAAGGAGAAAGCTAGGATTGGATGTAAGGAGCTGTGAGATTATGATGTTGATTTGACAGTCTCTGCTCACCCACCCAGGAGCTCTGAGCAAAGGTTGCCCACAAGAGGAGTCAGGACTAGTGGATAGCCGCGCCTGGGGGCAACACAAGAGCTGTTAGACATGGGCTCAACCACTGGAACAGGTCTGAACCAGTTAACCGCTAGAATGGCAGCTAACTCCACTCCTGGAGCAACAAGTTCTTTCTGATGAGAGTAGAAGGGAGGTTGCCCCTTGGGTTAATACAGAAAAGATGCAGGACAGCTGAAGATCAAAATAAGAAAAAGGGGCCAAGAATTCTAAACTCAGGGAAATGGGTTCAACTCAAAGTCAGGATTAAAAAGGATGGAAAGGAGAGTTACAGCTCAGGAGGAACCTGCACATTGGGTTTAACACCAGCTGCCGTTTAAGGCTTTTAAGGTACAAAACATGGATGGGTCATGTTGGCTTAAAGGGCCAGGGTGTGATATACAACTAAAAATGTATGAAACTTCCCATAGATGTCTCTGCTCTGGGAAGGGACGTGACCTAAAAACTTTGGAGACGTATGACATCTGCTCTTTGTTCTGCTGTGAAGGTAGCAGAGGCCTGATGGCACAGATACAGAGACATGAATGGGTCTCGGGTGGTGGCTAAGGACACAGGCTCTGAAATGAACAACAGGTCCAAGACCCAGTCCTACTTCAAGTTCTATGACCTGGAGAAAGTTATTTATCCACACAACTTCCATTTATTATATGCAAGATAGGGACAAAAAAAGAGAAAAAGTGCCTGTCAGATACGGTTGTTGTTAGTTAGAATTAAGCACACATTATTTAAAGTGTGGGTCCAGACCAGCATCATCTCCTGAATGTTTTCTAGAAATGCATTCAGGTCCACGCTAGACCTGGGGAATCAGAATCTACATGCTCCAGGTGATTCATGTGCACATTAAAGGGTGAAAAGCACCAGGTTAATGACAGAATGTACATCTAACACTTAAAACACTGTTTTGCCTATACCAATCTACACAATAGATATTAGTTGCTATTGTTTCTATTATTATAATTATTATTATTTTCATTCTGAATCATCCTGGGCAGGCACATCTCTTAAGAACCGGAGCTTTCTTTTCTGTAAAATAGGATTCGAATAATCCAGCCACCTGAAGACCAGATGATCTTTTAAAGCTCTTTCAAACTCCAGGAGTCTCCTGTGTTTTTGTTCATGACCAGATCATGGGTAATGGATAATATTTCACCAGCATTTACTGGCTGTCAGTTCTTAGCCCTTCCTGTGCATCATCTTAGTCATCCAACAGTGCTATGACATGGGTACTATTCTTTTTTTTCTTTGAGATAGAGTCTCACTCTGTCACCTCAGGTAGGGTGCAGTGGCATCATCATAGTTCACAGCATCCTCCTGGGCTCAAGCAATCCTCCTGCCTCAGCCTCCTGAATAGCTGTGCCTACAGGTGCCCACCACAGTGTCTGGCTAATTTTTCTATTCTTAGTAAAAACACGGCCTCACACTTGCTCAAGCTGGTCTCAAACTTCTGAGTTCAAGGGATCCTCCTGCCTTGGCCTCTCAGAGTACTGGGATTACAGGCGTAAGACACCTGCCCACCCAAGATAGTACTGTTCTTACTGCTCATTATATAGATGAATATATCAAAACATGGAGGGATTGGATAACTTATTTAATAAAACACACAAGGATAGAGTCAGGATTTGAATTTTGGCAGACTGGCACAACAAACCACATGCTAATGCTCTCCCTCTAGCCAGGCCATCAAAGAGGGAGTTAAACTAAACTAACTCCGATACTCCAATACAACCAGTGCAATCAAACATAGCATTTGACACATCATGGCCACAGCAGGCAAGGGTCAGTCTGTGGGTTCCCAAACCTGTCTGCACATTGCATATTAGAGTATTTTTTAAACAGAGATCTTTAGAAATACAGACTTTTAAAGTCTTATCCCCAGAGATTCTGTTTCAGTGGATTAGGAGAGTGGCCCAAACTTCTTATTTTAGGCAAAAAAAAAAATAAAAAAAAAAATATAGATAGAAGAGAGATGAATTTAATTCAGACTCAAT
>CAUYPK010061437.1:0-50604 GCA_963574355.1 Loris lydekkerianus
AGACGGTGGCCCTATATAAACAGAGACGCAGCAGTATTGGTTTCAGACCGTGGCCCTATATAAACAGAGACGCAGCAGTATTGGTTTCAGACCGTGGCCCTATATAAACAGAGACGCAGCAGTATTGGTTTCAGACCGTGGCCCTATATAAACAGAGACGCAGCAGTAGTGGTTTCAGACGGCGGCCCTATATAAACAGAGACGCAGCAGTATTGGTTTCAGACGGCGGCCCTATATAAACAGAGACGCAGCAGTATTGGTTTCAGACCGTGGCCCTATATAAACAGAGACGCAGCAGTATTGGTTCTCCTTTCACTTTGGTTATCTTAAAGTATGCACAATATTGGAAAGCAAAAGGATGGGGAGAAAGTCATGAAAATTTTTTCACTCTCCCTAGATCTGAGTCAAAAACCTGTTAGGTGCAAGTCCAGTTACATGACTGAAGAACAATGCAGAGAATAACAAGTAAACTCAGAAGGCAAACAAAAAAGCAGCTGAAGCATTAGGTAGGTAAGTCAACCTGGGAAAGGAAGGTTTTATAATAAACAGCCTTCAAAACACGTGGACGTCAATCAAAGAGGAGGTTTTCATTTGCTACTAAAAATAGCAATGAAAACTATTATTATTTGTGAAAACACTGAGCCAGGTGTGGTGGCTTGCCCCTGTAGGCCCAGCACTTTTTGAGGCTGAGGTGGGAGGATTGCTTGAAGCCAGGAGCTCGAGACCAGCCTGAGCAAGAGTAAGATACCATCTCTTAGAAACAGTTGGGCATGGTGGTGTGCACCTATGGTCCCAGCTACGTGGGAGCCTGGGGCAGGAGGATCACTTGAGCCCAGGAGTCTGAAGTTGCTGTGAGCTATGATGCCACTGCATCCTAGCCTGGGTGACAGAACAAGACCTAGTCTAAAAAAGAAAAAACTGGAAAGGATCATTCCCTATGACATGGATGATATTTATCACAGCAACATTAGTTACAGTGAAAAAAAAATCGCCACAACCTAACTGTTCAGAAGCACTGGTTAATTACGTCAATAAAGAAAAATGAAGTGTTCGCTAGGCATAGTAGCTCATACCTGTAATCCCAGAGCTTTGGAAAGGGCAAAACTGCAGGAGGCCAGGAATTTGAGACCAACCTGAGCAACATAGGGAGACCTTATCTCTATAAAAGATAAAAAAAATTAGCCAGGACTGGGCATGTGGCTCACAGCTATAATCCTAGCACTCTGGGAGGCCAAGGTGGGTAGATTGTTTGAGCTCAGGAGTTGAAGACTAGCCTAAGCAAGAGTGAGATCCCCGTCTCTACTTAAAAAACAGAAAAACCAGCTAGGCATTGTGTCAGGTGCCTGTAATTCCAGCTACTTAGGAGACTGAGGTTAGAGGATCTTTTCAGCCTAAGAGTGTGAGGCTGCTGATGGCTACAGCACTCTACTGAGGGTGACAAAATGAGAATCTTCAAAAAAAAAAAAAAAAAAAAAAAAAAAAAATTAGCCAGACATGGTAGTGTGCACCTGTAGCCCTAGCTACTTGGGAGGCTAAGGCAGAAGGATTACTTGAGCCCAGGAGTTTGAGCTGACAGTGTGCTATGATTGTGCTACTGTACTCCAACCTAGGTGACAGAGCTAGACACTGTCTCTAAAAATAAACAAACAAATAAATAAAACAAGTGAGGGGTAACCATTATAGTAGAAGAACTGGTATGAGCACTCACCAATCACAGCATTGATGTAGGTCATAACACTAGCTGTTAGTAATACTTGCCTGTTGGCAGCATTTGGAGGCAGGCAATCACTTTTTACCAACTGGCATAGAAGGCTTTCAATTCTCACTCTGTTGCATGGACTGGAGTACAGTGACATCGTTATAGCTCACTGCAACTTCAAATTCCTGAGCTCAAATGACCCTCCTTCCTCAGCCTCTGAGTGACTGGGACTATAGGCATGTGCTACCACACCTAGCTAATGTTTTTATCTTTTTGTTGTAGATACAGTGAGGTCTTGCTATTGCACAGGCTTCAATTCCTTTTTAACAACTGATATAGCAACACCAGTACAAGCTGGCTACCTGTGATCCCCGGCTGTTAGCAGGGCAGCAGCACCAAGCTGTTATTCCATGTCCGGCACTCAAATCACACTTCATAATAGCTCCAAGGTGAGTATTGTTATTGCCTTTATTTTACACATGGCAAAAGTGACTTCTTAGGAAGTTCAATGACTTTCTCAGGTTCATTCTGCTTGTAGTAGGAGTGCTGAGATTTGACCCCTGGCCTACTTGCCGACAAAGCTTTGCAGCTTTTTGTCGTTCCATGTTGTTCCCAAGGCTATACAGCTATATAACATTAAAGGGGAAGATCAAGGTAATGAACTGTAAACATTAAGGTTACACCTGGCTGCCTGCTGAATGTTTTCTTTCCTTTAAAATTTCCAAATGTTTTATATTATCATTATACTGCTTGAAAGTTAAGCTAGTAAGGAAAACTGTATCAAGAGGAGAGACTTCGTAACAGCAAAGTTTCTTAAACAAGGGGAAGAGCTAGTGAAGGAAAGTTAAACTTACTATGCATTTTAATGCATTTCCCCCTCCCCAAACAGAGTACTTTTCATCTACCTGAAATGGTTTGACTACTATTCCAACTGAATAAACAAAGGCACCTATTACAGCTCCTTCTAACACCAAGATTCTACAACACATTGTCAATCTTACGTGACAGAAAAATTATCAGTCTAAAAATTATTGAGAAGCCAACGCATTCATTCATACATTCAGTTAATATCTACTGCTTGCCTAGTATGTGCCAGTCATTTGTCTGGAGAACCCCAAGTTAGTCAAGAACTTTGCTTCCATGGAGCTTACATGGCAATTTCGAGAAGCCAATTCCTTCTTGGCCTATAGGTATTTATGCTGCCTATTTTTAACCTAACATCACTGTGATGAAGGGTAGAGAGCTCTGACTCCAGGCCCAGGAGCAACAGTCAAGGATCATACCTATTGGGGGAGAAAAGGTGGGCTAGTCCACTTTAGAACTTTGACACACATTTACTTCCACCTGGGCCAAGAACAAGAGTCATGTAAGAACCTTGACTCCTACTGAAAGTACCATGACTCCTAGTAGACAGCCCGGCCCTTGGGTCATTTCCATATCATCTGCTGGGATGTCATTATTTTGATAGACACAAACGATTGAGAAGACCATCAGCAGCAATTCCTGAGAGTCAGCCGGTCTTGACTCTCACTGTTAAAACCTACAGTTGAGGCCTGGTGTGGTGGCTCAGGCCTGTAACCCTAGCACTCTGGGAGACTGAGGCAGGTGGATCGCCTGAGTCCAGGAGATAAAGACCAGCCTGAGCAAGAGTGAGATCCTGTCTTTAAAAAAAAAAAAAAAAAAATATATATATATATATATATAGATATAGATAGATAGATAGATATAGATATAGATATAGATATAGATATAGATATAGATATAGATATAGATATATAGATAGCCAGGCATTGTGGTAGGAGCCTATAGCCTCAGCAACTAGGGAGGCTAAGGTAAGAGGATCTCTTGAGCCCAAAAGTTTGAGGTTGGGGCAGCACCTGTGGCTCAAAGGAGTAGGGTGCCATCCCTATATATCAGAGGTGGTGGGTTCAAACCCGGCCCCAGCCAAAAACTGGAAAAAAAAAAAGTTTGAAGTTGTTGTGAGCTATGATGCCATAGCACTCAACCCCAGGGTAACTGATTGAGATTTCGTATCAAAAAAAAAAAAACAACAACAACCACCACCACCAAAAAACTCCCTTTAGTTTAACAAAGCTGGACCTCTGAGAAGATGACTCTGAAACTTTGTGAATGTCACAGTACAGGTTATGGTCCCAGAACAGATGTTACTACCATCGTTTTTTTGGAGCAAACATTAGATGGCATTTCAATAGGTATATCTGAGAAATCCCTTCTTATCTAGAAACAATCTGTTTGGTTCCCAAATGTTATATAACTAACATTTGCTTGGAAGGTACAATGAGGATTTTCATTTCAGGGATACAAAAAACCATGTTGTGTTCATAATAAATATAAAGGTATTTTAAACTTCATACTATGTTCCCACAAATAAATATTTACTCAAATTAACATAAACACACACTCCTTTATACGCTTCCTTCCTTTTGGCCCTTATTCAGGTCAAACTAACCTCCTTGGATCCAGGTCCCTTGTCATATTTCTTCAGGTTGCTGGGTAGATATTAAAAGTGTGCTGAGCCCGGGTGTGGGTGGCTCACACCTGTAATCCTAGCACTCCAGGAGACCCAAGAGGGTGTTTGAGACCAGCCCGAGCAAGAGTGAGACCCTGTCTCTAAAAGTAGCTGGATATTGTGGCAGATGCCGATAGCCCCAGCTACTTGGGAAGCTGAGGCAAGAAGATCTCTTGAGGCCAAGAGTTTCAGGTTGTGGTGAGCTACGACACCACGGCACTCTACTGAAGGTGACAGAGTAAGATTGTCTCCAAAATAAAAAGTGTGTGAGTAGGACAGTCCGATAAAAATTTAAGATGGCTAGATGTTTTCAATTAACTCTTAGACTCCAGCATGTCTAGAAATGGGGAACCTATGTTCTTAAGTGTTGCTTAGTCAAATACCCCTCACATAAGGTATTGATCTCACCTTCGATACAGCTTGGACTGGCCAAAAGTCATAATTACCAATGGTACATGGAAGGTAGTCAAGACTAGAATGACCTGGAGAGAGAAAAAAACATTCTGTAAATAAGATATTCCAATTACATGTTTATGTACGATGGAATTAAGTCAACACCTGAAATATTTTTGCAAGTCCTATCCTATAGTAGCCTATATTGTAATATAGTACAAAACCAAAAGGGATCAAGTCAGTAGGGCTTACAATGATTCAAGAAGTCCTCGGCTAATTTTGCTGCGATGATCCCTATCGCTTACACTTGAAGCAGTGAGACAAAGCTACTCAAATACACATAATAATAAAAGAAGCATTTAACTATTTTATATCCCAGGTATTCTCAGGCAAGAATCATCTCTTTTTTTCTGCTTACAGAGGCTAGACTAGTGTGTGTGTTCTCTCACTGAGGTCACTGTGTCACATATATCTATGTTTCCTTTCCTTTTCCCTACTGTTGGTTTTCTATGAAATTTACTTTGAAATAATTATTTTTCTACAGAAAAATATGAATGAGTAAATGATTCTGGATAGATTAGTACAATGGTCTATAGAGTCTCAAAAAGCCATATAATAAGACAACAAAGATGGAGATTTTATATCTTTTGTATTAACCTGCATTGAACTGAAGAATATTCTTTTTAATAAAGTATCACAAGAATGGAAAAGCAAGTATCCAATGTACTCAATACTAATATGAAACCAATAGATAAACACCTATACTCCCACATGAGAGAAAAACATAAGTATATTCAAATGGGGGGCAGGGGGGAGAGAGGAGGAGGGAGGGAGATTGCTGTGCTCCCACCTAACGGGCACAATGTAAGGGTAAATACAGCACACCCCCTGGGTGAAGGGCTCCACTTTGACAATATAACCTAATCATTTGTGCCCGCATATTAATCTGAAATAAATTAAAAAAAATTTTTAAAGCCATAAAGTAAGAAATCTTGAAGATACCAACTATCTCAGAAATTAGGATATAACCCCAAATTTTAGACACTAAAACACACTTAAAGAAATTCTACTGGAAGTTTAAAAATTAATTAAAACAAGAAATTCACGATTTCTTTTTCAGCACCAAATTTTATTTCTTTTGGTTTTGGATACAACTGTCATATGCCTCAATGTTAGTACATTTCCATTACTGGAATACCAGAGAGCATGAAACTGCCCTGATTTTATTCAGGCAGGATAATACCAGAGCCAGGCTCTACCAAGCCCTGAGCCGAGACCTGGGACCAGCGTGTCCCCAGCACACCCGCCCGTGGGAGACCAGCTACACACTAGAAAGGATAGGAGCTGAGTGAGTCTCCTTCTGCTCCCCCAACCCTGGCAGTACCTCCCCTCAGTGGTAAGGTCAGGCACAACAGACGGAGCTGAACAAACATGCGCCCAGCCCTTCAACACAACTGTGGAAAAGGACATAGGAATTATACAGTTTGGAGGAAAAATACCAAGGTGCATAAGGCACATTTTCTGCTTCTGCACAGGATTTTTCCCAAATATTATGAAGATCCCATCTCAACATGTAGCATTCTCTTTCCTCTTTCTTCTTGCTCATCCTGATGCTAATGTCACCAAGGACTAGGGAAAAAGGTAGTCTCATAATGTTCCCAGTTGTAAAGCCAAACTAAACCAGCTACAACTTTCTGAAAGTCTGTCCTTCAAACACATGCATTTTCTGCAAATGAATTTGAAGGTGGTTTCAGAAAGTAATGATATTAGGTGCTTAAACTCCCCTAATCTATATCATCTTCTTGCCAGGCTAAAATAACCAATTCAAAATATGACTTACCCCAGTGCTATCTCCAACCCAAGATAAGGATACTGAGCCTCGGAGATCATCAAACACATGCTATAAGGAAAAAGAAAATAAAATTGATTTAGAAATGACATCACTTTCCTTTAATTTTTCACTTCCTTAAGTAATTAGGAACTTTATTACAGTTCAGAGTGATTAAGTTCATAATTATAGGGGGATATGGATTCCCAGGACACAATTTGGGAGAGAGGGGATTTAACTACTTAACCTGAATCACAAATAACTTGGAAATTTAAATTCTCTCTCATACAAAGTAAGCCAAGCAGATGAGTTTTCTTCACTGTACCAGATGGGGAGATGGAATAATCTAATTGCTTTCTCCAAAAGAACGAAATAAAAAGATACAGCAATGTATTTTTAGGATGCTTTAAAACAAGAGATCAGAGCCCACATTGACAAACATAATTGTAACCCAATCAGCATAATTGAAATTTTTCTGGGAAGCCTTCACAGTATAGCTGAATAATTAGTAGCTGGATTCCTTGTGCTTCTAAGATAACTCACTCAAAATGACAAAAGCGAGAAGCAAAAGCCCTTGTTTTGCCTTTTTATTTACTAGTAATAACAATAATAATAATAAACAATCTTAATAGAGTTGCAGTGAGAGCAAAGAGACAAAAAAGGGGAAGGTATATGAAAAATATGGTAAACATGTTAAAATATAGTTATAATAATCACTGTAGGCATTTTCAGGTTTTGTTTTGCAAATAATTCCTTTTTCTCCTTATTAAATAATATATATTCATCATGGAAAATGTAAACAGTTATAAAGAAAATATGTCATTCATAACCCTTCCATACAGAGATATTCAAGGTTAACATTAGATGTACAATTCTCTAGTCTCTATAATTTTTATTTTTTAATTATTTTTATTTTTTATTTTTGAGATGGAGCCTCAAGCTGTCACCCTGGGTAGAGTGCCATGGCATCACAGCTCACAGCAACATCCAACTCCTGGGCTTAAGACATTCTCCTGCCTCTGCCTTACAAAGTAGCTGGGACTATAGGCGCTTGCCACAACGCCTGGCTATTTTTTGGTTGTAGACACCATTGTTGTTTGGTGGGCCTGGGCTGGATCCAAACCTGCCAGCTCAGGTGTATGTGGCTGGTGCCTTAGCCACATGAGACACAGGCACTGAGCCTATGATTGTTTTTTGAGACTTTGTTGCCCTCGGTAGAGTCCTGTGGCATCATAGCTCACAGCAACCCCAAACTTTTGGGCTCAGGCCATCCTCTTGCCTCAGCTTCCCCAGTAGATGGGACTACAGACACCTGCCACAATGCCCAGCTACTTTTTTTAGAGACAGGGTGTCACTCTAGGTCAGGCTGGTCTTGAACTCCTGAGCTCAGGCAATCCTCCTGCCTCAGTCTCCCAGAGTAAGCCTTCTATAACATCTTTAATGTTTAAAAAAATAAAAATTCCAAAGAGGCAATACAAGCACTTGGTAAAAACTTCTAATCATACAGAAATTACACACTATATACACTATACACGTGTATAACAAAGATCCTTCCCTTTTTCAGGCCACATGCTCACCACTCCAAGCTCTATTCTTCGCAGGGTTTAATAGTTCAGTGTATATTTCTACTAAATGTTGATGATTATGCTTTTTAAAGACTTACATCTTTTTTTTTTTTTTTGCAGTTTTTGGCCAGGGCTGGGTTTAAACCCTCCACCTCCAGCATATGGGGCCGGTGCCCTACTCCTTTAAGCCATAGGTGCTGCCCCATAAAGACTTATATCTTAAGATTTACAAATTTTAAACATGCTCTGCCTTCCCAAATATGACAAGCTCCTCACAAGCAGAGGATGTAACTTCATATTTCTTGGTACGTCCCTGTGCCTACCACAAGGCTACTCAGTAACATTTGTAGCAAATAATTACATATCCTTCCCAACCCACAATCTCAATCTCAAAATAGAAGCCACCAATCCCAACAGAGAAGTCTGAAGAAACAGAACTCAAAACATAAACTATTATATTTTGCTTGTCTTCTAATTTTCTCTTGTGAGCTTCCTGAATGGGCCTCTGAATTTTACCTTTGCTGTCTCTCCTCTGACTATAAGTACCTTTGAGGTCAAAAGGAGCTCTTGTATAATCTCTGTAAGTAATACAGTCAGTGTCCCCCTAACTCACAAATGCTCAGCACATGTTTCTCATAGCCTCTGCAGGACAGAAAGGCTATTCAGACACGCAGACTCACAAAGCATCTGAGAAAAAGTAGGGCTGCTAGAGACACCTGGAACCAGAAGTTTAAAAGCTGACACAGACGTGTATCTTGTAGTATAGTTTACACTGAGGAAGACTGCATGTTCTCTTGGGCGAGGATACAGTCTCTGAAATTTACAACAGCAGAAATATGGAAACAGCCTAAATGCCCACTAACCCAGGTATGGATTAACAAGCTGTGGTATATGTATACCATACTATTAAGCCATTAAAAAAGATGCAGACTTTACATCTTTTGTGTTAACCTGGATGGATGTGGAACACATTATTCTTAGTAAAGCATCATAAGAATGGAGAAGCAAGAATCCTATGTACTCAATTCTAATATGAGGACAATTAATGACCTAGTACACGGTGGGGGGTGGAGGAAGGGGAGAGCAGAGAGAGGGAAGGGGTGGGGGGGGCCACGGTGTGTGACACATCTTTATGGGGCAGGACACAATTATAAAAGGGACTTTGCCTAACAAATGAAATCATATGGTTCTTTGTACCCTCAATGAATCCCCAACAATAAAAAATAATAATAAAATAAAAACTGACACAGATGGGTATCCTATAGGATAGCTGACGCTGGGGAAGACTACACACCTCTTGGGGCAAGGACACAGTGTCTGCCTCATTATACTGATGAGTGGTTTCTTGAGGAGGAGCTGGAATATCTAGAGCTACCATGAGCACCAGACAGACCACATGGGCTAAAAGTAATCTAAGCATAGCTTATCTTTCCAAGGAGGATTCTGGTTATGACAACTGACTAGGATAAAAGAAAAATTCCATCAACTATGCCACTGGAGTTCGTGGTTGTCTTGACCAGACTATAAGGTAGTTAGTCTCAAGAAAATCAGGACTTACAGCTTTTACCTCTCAGGTGATTCTCTATAAACCTGACCTGTGTAGCGCAGTTCAGTGTTACTCACATTTTCCTATTGCACAATCACAGAACAGGGAAGATTACTGGATGTCACTAGCAACTCAGTTTCACCCAAACAACTGAAATGATAATTGACCTTGTTCATCATCTGGAGTTCCTTTGGAAATATAGGCCAGATTTAAGTATAATATAATTGTGTTAACCTTCCCTCCTAGTACCCCAATAACTAATTAATGTTTGCTTTTGAAAATGTACAAACAATTTGAAAAACTCACCCACTGACAGCAAATTTTTAAAAATATTTGTCTCTATCATATTAATACTGGTCTGGTAAAAGTTAAAAAAAAAAAAAATGAAATCAAGTCTAATCGTAGGCCAAAGCTCAATTGGAAAGAAAAGGACATATGGAAAAGAGAAACAAAGGAGAGGTGGGGGACCAAGAGTACACATTGAATCCTGCCCCTTCAGTGGGAGGAGGAGTATGGACAGCCTGGTCATAGTCAGGAACAAGAAGGCAGCAGAAAGTCACCAGTTCTAATCCCTAATCGTTTATCATATTTAACACAATTCATATGCCATTCTACATTGTGGTGGCATCTTAAATCTTTCAAAATATGTATTATGGTACTTTTATTTACAGCAACAAGACCCTTGCCTGTCCCCCTCACTAGATCTGAAGCCCATCTGGTGAAGGGATCAAGGCTACACATTTTAGCAACTAACATACAGCATAGCACAAGGTTGGCACTCAATAAATACTGAATCCATTTTTTTCTTTAAGAACTACTTATGAAGTTCTGAAAAGAATGATGAAGTGAAAAGCTAAGGCCAAACTTACTTAATTTCCCCATGACAGAAATGAATATGAAATGTAAAAGTTTTATTCTGAGAGGACTTCTGCTTTGGGCCATGACAGAGTGACAGGGATCAGATTTGCCCTCCCATTTGAAACAATTAATTTAAAAAAACACAGAATGTGTGAAACACAGTCTTTAAGTATTGGAGGTAAACTGGGACAATAACCCCTGAAAGACAATAAATGAACAAAGAGGACCCTACATCTGCTCTGCTTTCCTGCTTAGACAGAATTTCCAGGCCATGGTTTAGGGAAGGGAAGACAGACAGAGGTCAGAGTTCTCTCTAGACTGAAGACATGAAACTGATAGTCTCGGAAAACCAAAAGGTCAGAGTTGTCTAGAGGACAGAGCTGCACAGAGAGAAAGGGAGATCTCTGGAAATCTGCAGGGGGGCTCCCCAACCACACACTAAGTCTTTTGCCTAAACACTGATTAGCACACAAACTACCTGATGCCAGGGAAAGAATTACCTGAAAGGATCGGAGAGAACAATACATAGACCTCACACAAAATTAAGAATAATTCCTGTTCCAAACAACCACAATAGGAAATCTCATATTTCAGGAGAGTTGGGTAGCATACTCAGAAAAGGCTACCTCTATAGCAAAGAAAAATTAACCCTTGACTAAATGCTATTCTGGTTGTGCCTAAAAGAACTTTATAGGCAAGACTGAAAAGGATCAAACTATTTCCAAATAGCCTTGTGTCCCACAACAAAGTTCATAAGTATTTATAAGAATATGAAAATATCTAGCACCAAAAAAGATGAAATTCATAATATCCAACATTCAATTAAAAACCACCAGGCATGCAAAGAAAGCAGAACCCGTAAAGAAGAGAAAAATCAATCAAACTGACTCAGACATAATATTAATACATAGAAGAGAATTAGTAGACAAGGGCACTAAAACAGTTATAACTATACTCTTTACGTTCAAGAAGCTAGAGAGTAGATTGAGCATGTTTAATAAAGACAAGAGAAGATATTTTTAAACAACCCAAATAAAACTTGTAGAAATGAAAATGACAGTCTGAAGATGAAAAATACACTGGATAGGATAAACAGTAGATTCGATGTTGCAGAAGAGATCAGCCAACTTGAAGACGTATCAACAGAAACTATTTGAAGTGAAATACAGAGAGAAAAAAAGACAGAAAAAGTGAACAGGGCTCAGTGAGCTGTAGACCAACTTCAAGTAACTAATGTACATGCACCTGAGGTCTCTGGAGGAGGTTTAAGGGGATCAGGAACAGAAAAAGAAAAGAAGAAGAAGAAAGAAGAAAGGAAAAAGGAGAAAGAAGAACGAAGAACAAAGAACAAGGAAGAAAAAGAAATAACAGCCAAATATTCCAATTTGAGGAAAAGCATAAACTCGGAGACGCATGAAGCCCACAAACCTCAAGAAACATGATAAAAATGACACCAAGACACATCATACCCACATGATCTAAAACCAGTGATAGAGAAAAATCTTTAAAGCATCTAGAAAAGAAAAATGACATTATAGACAGAGAAATAAAGAATGACAGACTTTTCCTCAGAAATAACGCAAGCTGTGAGACAGAGCAGCAACATCCTGGAAGTACTAGGGGAAGACTGGGAGCCAGAATTCTTTATTCCATGAAAATGTCTTTTACAACTGTAGTTTTCAGAAAAGTAAAGTTCTGTTCTTCTGCATTTGTCCATTGCTCTTTGGCATTCTGAAAGTAGGGAGGGGCTACACAGTACAAAAGATCTGAAAGGCAGGTGAGCCCCATCTTTCCATGTAAAAGCAACCATCTGGCCCCCAGTTGCCACAGATCAAAGTCTCCTCTCCCTAGGTATTTTCACAGCACTTATGGACATTCCTTGTAGTATAACTAAATATTTGTCTACTTCTCAAATTATGCTATGAATTTTTTTTTTTTTGTGGTTTTTGGCCAGGGCTGGGTTTGAACCCGCCACCTCCAGCATATGGGACCGGCACCCTACCCCTGTGAGCCACAGGTGCTGCTTATGCTATGAATTCTTAATGGCAGACATTATAATTTGGAATGATTCATTAAGCCCAGTATAAACACTTATACATATTAGGTGCTCCCCAAACAACTCCATAAAAGTTTATTCACAAACGCCTTCTACTAACATTATTCATCTGTATGTAACCTTCTTTGTACCACAGTCACTACCATTACAGTAAATAATAGTTGAAGAGAGGTTATTCCTGCTCCCACACAGCCAGCCAAAACACTGGTAAACATCAGTATATATTTTTTTGTTTTCACACATACAATGGTGACCTTGTTCCTATCCTTCCCAATGTAGTTACCATTAACTCCATACAGTTAAAAACGGATAAAGATGACCTGACATCCAAGTGTTTAGTGGCACTGACTATACAGAAGAGAAATTCAAAATTTGAGAATGTAGAAATGCATGTCTGAACATTGAGATTTAAGCAGAGTATGAAGAAATGCATGTCTGAACACTGAGATTTAAGCAGAGCTTACACTGGGAACAGATACAAGCAAAAGCAAGATGGTGGTAGAAGGTAATCGTGCAGGTAGAACAAACAATACAATATAGGCAAGACTACCAGCTTTGTGCTCTTGAAAAATTTCAAAGGGTAACATAAATAAAATATCAATATCACCAATTATTAAAGTGATGAGCATACAGTCGGTTCTATGAAGCACTTGTTAAATAAGAATTTCAAGATCTTATAAACAAAGTTAAGGTTGAAACAGAAGGAAAATAAAAACAGAGAAAAGGAAGCACGTTCAAGAAGACACCTTAGAACACGACTTCAGCTTGAAAGACTCAAAGAAAGCTGAGATGAGGACACAGGATCACTCACTAGACAGGAATGTTTGCCAATGGTATGCAGAGTTGAACATCATCAACCAACAAGTTATGGCTCAACTGTTCTAATTAACACAATGGAAGAAGAATAAAAGAAATACGAGCAGAGGATAAAGCTTTGTGGCTAGAAAGAACTGAAAGGGAGAATAATCCCTTTAGGAAGAGAAAAATAACCTCCCTGACACAATATCACCAATGAATATTCTACAACATTAAAATACCGACTCACATAAAAACAAGTCTGGCCAACAGAAGGTAGAGTGAACGTCTACCTCAAGGACTGTTATAAAAAAAAAAAAATGTTATGTGTTAGTTGTACAGATGACAAAGGAACTGGAGAGTGTGGGGAGAGCTGAGGCATGTTTTACTTTTGGTAAACAATAGCTGTGCTGCTCTAATGTTGTACACCTGAGAAGTAGATTATTTAGTACAAAGAGAACATGATCTGGTCACTACGTATCTCTAAGGAGTCAGCCAAATGTATGCTCTAAACACAGCTCAAAATGAAAGAAAACTATATAAATGTTGTTTCTCTGATTGACAGTCCAAAAGTCAGTATCCAGAGCAGGCACAGAATAAATGCAGTAGTTCAGATTACCTAATCATGTCCTAGGGCAGGAAGCTCAGAAACCAAGTTTAATACCAGTTGGGTAAAATGTCAGGTTGAGTCTATCAACAGCAGATGAACATGAAACTATATCATGTTTCTGGAGAAATGTATTAATCCCGTGGCACAGTTACTGGCACAGAAATCGACAAGGCAGATCAATGGAACAAAACAGAGCCCAGGAAGAGACGAGGTTTCTTTTAGCAGGTGATGAAGCCACCACTTCGAGTGGGCAGTAAAAGAGCCTTGGAAAAACGGGCTATTTGGAAAAATAGAAAGCTGTCAAATAAATCCCATATAGGGCAAAAATTTACATGTAAAAGGTTAAATTATGAAAATTGTAGAAATACAAGTGAATATTTTACAATAGTCTTAGAATGAGAAGATCTTTCTAAAAAATGATACAAACAAGGCAAGAGAATCGCTTAAGCCCAAGAGTGTGAGGTTGCTGTGAGCTGTGATGTCATAGCACTCTCCTGAGGGCGACACACTGTCTCAACAACAACAAAAAAAAAAGATACAAAATTCAGGAAAAAATAATAACGTAAGGATTTCTTTTGACTATGCAAAAAATTAAAATAGCCAAATGCCAAAGAGAAAGTGGAATAAAACTGGGAAAAAATATTTACATGTATAACATAACAAAGAGTTAATACAGAAAGGGATTTCAAATCAATAAGAAAAAGGCAGACTTCAAAACAGGCAAAGGACTTGAACACACAATTCCACACAATTCATCAAAGAACATAGAAGTGGCCAATAAACATGAAAAAGTATGCAATCTCTAAAAGAAAAACAATGTGATCATATTTTCATCTTTCAGACTGGCAAAGGTTATAAAGTTTGACAAAATGTATTCAGTGAGGCAGGCTCAGTGCCTTTAATCCTAGCACTCTGGAAGGCCAAGGCAGTGGATTGCCTGAGCTCAGGAGTTGGAAACCAGACTGAGCAAGAGCGAGACCCCATCTCTAAAAATAGATGGGTGGTATGGCAGGCACCTGTAATCCCAGCTACTTGGAAAGCTGAGGCAAGAGGATCATGGAAGCCCAAGAGTTTGAGGTTGCTGTGAGCTGTGACACCACAGCACTCTACCCAGAGAGACAAAGTGAGACTCTGTCTTAAAAAAAAAAAAAAAAAAAGTATCCAGTGAGGGTATGGAGATCAGAGCACCTTTCTGTACTGTGAAGGGGAATATATAAACTGCTACAATTTTTCTAGAGAGCTGTTTGGTGATGCAAATTAAAACTGAGAATGGGTGGGGCACATTATCTCACATCTGTAAGCCCAGCACTTTCGCAGGCAGAGGCAGGAGTACTGCTTGAGGCCAGGAGTTCAAAATCAATCTGGGCAACACAGCAAGACCTTGTCTCTTCAAAAACAAATAACAATAACAATAATAACAACAAAATTAAAAAACGAAAAAAACAGAGAATGTCCATACCATGTGAGCTCCTAGGAATTTATCATAAGTGGATAATTACATATCTTTACCAAAGATGTCACATACTTGGAAGTTTACTGCATCTAACAACTATTGAGGACTCTCTGTGTGTCATTTTCTGTTTTAGGTACCTTATACACATTATTATCTAATCCACATAATAACCATGAAATATGTATTACTATAGCCATATATTATAGATGAAGACTTGAAGATTTGTTAAATAAATTATCTTATGCTATTAAAAAAATAGCACTTGGACAAAATGTGGTGAAACTATAAAAAAACTAAGTGCTTTTAAAAATGTGTCCAGTATTTACTGACATTAAAAGATATTCATAACATATTGAGTAAAAAATCAGGTTATAGAATGCATGCAAAATCATCTCTGTACATTTATGTTTAAAAAGCTATCTGGAAGGATACCCTTCACAATATTAACAGCAACTCTCTAAGGGGTAGAATTTGTGAGGATGTATTCTTCTTTATAGATTTTGTAGAATACATGAATTATGCCCATCCCACTTCCAATTAGCAGGAATCTTTTTTTTTTTAATAAAATTATAAAAGCAAGCAAAAATAGCTTGCTAAAAACAAATTGAAATATGAAAAAGTATGCACATATATATGAAAAGGGTGATATAACAAGTACACACAGGCCATGCCAGTTTATTCTTACTTACATAATATTGGCTAACAAACATACCCAAAGGTTATGGGATAGGTCAGAGAGCTCCTGCTACACTGAGGCTCAGTAACATGGGTGGTCTTGATTTAAAGCACACTTCCTATTGCCATATCCCAACAGCATTGCCCACTGGTAAATTAAACTACCTTTTCAGAGCCACATTCTGAGCCTGTTGTCTGTCACCTGTTGAACGGTGATTTCTGGTGTCACAGATGGTACCAACAGTCATCTACCACCCCCAGTAGGGGGCTCTGGGCAGCGGGGAGCTCCTGGCTGGCATTTATAATTGCCATCCAACTGCCAAACAGGTTTTCAGGAACTCATGTTAGAAAGCGGGGACAGCTTGCACTAACTTCTCTGAAATGCACTCACCTTGAGAGTTGTTGATAGAAGCCTCATCCATCCACTTACTGCCTACCATCATAAAACAGGAGGCTGTGAATCAACACAATGTCATTTTGTAGTCATGTGGACAATCCCTGGTCTGTTCAGAAATGGAGAAAGGCCACAAAACACAAAACTCTTTATGGAAATAACTTTATCTTCATATCTAATTAAACTAGAAGCCTATAAAATTACTGTTACTATAAACTTGAAGAACCTAAAGTTGATGCTAAGAGTCACTATAGCTTGGGAAAAAATTCAATATGAGGGCTTGGCACCTGTGGCTCAAGTGGCTAAGGCGCCAGCTACATACAGCTGAGCTGGTGGGTTCAAATCCAGCCTGGGACAAGCAACAGTGACAGCTGCAACCAGAATATAGCCGGGTGTTGTGGTGGGCGCCTGTAGTCCCAGCTACTCGGGAGGCTGAGGCAAGAGAATCACCTAAGCCTAGGAGTTGGAGGTTGCTGTGAGCTGTGATGCCACAGCACCCTACCAAGGGTGACAAAGTGAGACCCTGTCTCAAAACAAATAAATAAATAAATAAATAAATAAAATTTTAAAAAATAAAAGCCTACCCTAGTAACTAACTGGTTGGGAAAGTAGGCACAAATCATTTTCTCTCTTACGAAGCCATTTCCTCAGGAGCAGAACAAGGTTATGCTCCTTCACTCGTAGGAATAAGAGTCAAATAGAACAGCATTACAGACGTAAGGCATTGGTGATCCCCCAAAGACTGGGAATCTAGTACTAGGCTCCCAAACCCCAACAAGGGGACCCAGGGAGAGGAGACAGAGATATGCAAGAGAGGCCTGGAGTACGACATGAGAGATGCTCTCGCAGGCAGGAAGCAAATCTTAGCAGAATAAAGTTCTGTTAAATAAGGCACTGCTGGGATCATAAAGCATGGGCCAAAAATAAGATCACAAATGTTCCAGCTCTCACGGAGACTATTCTTAGAAATGAAAAAGCTAACCATAAAATAATGTACAAGTTTTCAAATCTATTCAATTATTCAGGATTTTCTGAGAGGCAGGATGATACAGAGGAAAGCACTGGGCTAATAATCAGTCGACCTGGATTTGATTTCCAGCTCTGCCAAAAGCTGCATGAAACTGGGGAGCACAACTCACATCATCATTAAGGTGAGGGGGCTAGAAGGACAATCTTTCTAGTCTCCCTAAGCCTTAAAATTCTATGACTGCTCAATAATTTAATCATGCGGTTTGCTCTTCACTGGTAGTTACCTATTTCTTTTTTTTTTTTTTTCCTAAGGCGGGGTACAATAGTTCATGCTTGTATTTCAGCACTTTGGGAGGCAGAGGGGGGAGAATCACTTGAGCCCAGGAGTTCAAAGTTACAGTGAGCTATGATCATGCCACTACACTACAGCCTGTGCAACAGAGCAAGACTCTGTCTCTAAAATAATTGATCGAATTAAAAGATCAGCTCCTTGCACACAATATGCCAGTGTGAAAAGGAGAGGGTGACCAGCCTGAGCAAGAGTGAGATTCACCTCTACCGAAGGTAAAAAAATTGGCTGGGTGTGGTGGCATGTGCCAGTGTACTCTAGCCAGGGTGACAGAGTGAGACTGTTGAAAAGAGAGAAAAGAAGGGAGAAAAGGAAAGGGAGGGAAAGGGAAGGAAAAAGAAGGGCAGTAGCAGACCCATCATCATCTAGACATTTCAGCAACCTTGACACTCACCAAAAGGAAGCAGGGGAGACCTCTGATGCCACTATCTGTGCATTAAGCATCTATACATTCAACCCTCTAAGAGAAACTTGCAGACTGTCACTCTAGTTCAATTTACTAAATCTGCTTCCTCACCATCACACGCAAAGCAAATTTGAAGGTGGTGTATTTGGAGATAGACAGGGACAGCAGCAAGAAGGAACAGGATCTCACAAGGAGAATATAATTTTTGCAAGGGGAAAAAAGTAAACTTAAGCAGAAAACCACACTAAGCTTATACATCTGGGGCATTCAAAATGTGAGAAAAGAGCCCAACATATGTCAATAGTACAGTGGGCATTCAATGGCATGAGTCAAGTCTTTAGCCCATTTTACGTTGCTATAACAGAACGCCTAAGGCTAGGTAATGCAGGGATTGTTGAATTACCTTGTTATTTTCTTTGTCTCACACTGGAAGAATAAGAGTTGTCTTGGGCCATACACTACTTACACAAGCACTAATGAAAGCTGATAAGCACAAAAAAGGTCCATGCTTACTTTTTGTGATATCTGACACCACAGACAAGCAAAAAAATGTCCTCACAAAATGTCCTCACAAAATCAACATGTGGCCCACAGGCTGCAGGATGGACACCCATGAGAAGAAACAAATTTTATTTAGCTCACATTTCTGGAGGCTTGGAAGTCTAAGAGCATGGTGCTGGCAACCCGTGATGGTCATCTCATGGTGGAAAGTGGAAACAAACATACAAGACAGAGAGAGGAAACGGAGCCAAACTCCCACCTTTTATAATTAACCCGCTACCAAGAGGCCCACTCCTGCAATAAAGGCTTTAATCCACTGAGGGCAGTGCCTTCATGAGCTAATCACCTCCTTAAAGGTAGCGCCTCTCAATACTGTTATGCTGGAAATTAAGGTTCCAGCACATGCGCTTTGGGGGAGGGGCCACATTCAAGCCACCGCACTCTGGGACTAGCAAAATTTAATCTCTTCTTAGTAATCTAGAGTCATACTGTTGACTAAAAAGACAGAGAAACATACTAGAAAGATTTCCATTAAAAAAGCAAGTAAACAAAACCTTTGGCACTTAAAAGGATAGGCTTAGTTTTTGAAAAATTCACTTTCATGCAATAATTCATTTTTAACCATGGTCAGTGAATGAGCTACATTTTAAATCATTTAGCATTAATTTTTACATGGTGTATCTTATGCCAGTTTGAAAAAAAGTGATTAAGAGATATGAATTATAAACAGTCTTATTTTTTATAGTTGTAAATTATTTTAAAATATTTAACTATATATACTTAAACTACTAGAACCAGATGACCAGGTATCTGATTATTGCTTTCCCATTATTTTTCTGATTATTATTTTCTCCTCCATCCTCTCATAGCTTTAAGAAAGACACTTTGGATAAACGCTCTCTCCTTGACCTTACCCCCACCCTTTTTTTCTACACTGAGTCCAGCCACATAACTAGTACATATTTCTTTTTTCTCTCTCAGAGATAGGGTCTTGCTGTGTTACCCAGGCTGGAGTGCAGTGGTCATTCACAGGTACAAACAGTGCTCTACAGCCTTGAACTTCTGTGCTCAAGTGATTCTCCCACCTCAGCCTCCTGAGTAGGTTGGGGACTATCGGCAGTTAATATTCCTTAATCCAGATTTGGCTCCTGTGAGTGCCCATCAGAGTTCTCTAGGAATATAACAGCTATGAAGAAAACATTTTAGGCACATACACAAATTAAGCATCTAACTGGTAATGCATTAGAAGCTTTATGAAGATAATCATCACAATAAATCTTCAATAAAAGATGAAAATACACTAACTTTCACAATGTCTCTTTATCTTCACAATGGCCCTAAGAGGTAAGTATTAGTACTTCCATTTTACAGCTGACAAAACTAAGGTTCGGAGAGATTTATTTGTCCTTAGTCTCCACTAAAGTCTGAACCCAAGTCTGACACCTGGGATCGTGTTCCTCCCTAAAACATGGCCTCAAAGAACTATCAATCATATTAACAATTTAAAATTTTGATATAATCATGAAAGTTAAAAAAAGAAGACAGCTACCACATATGCTTCTTACATTTCTGCCAATCTTGAGTCATTCTCACTCTTGCTGCTCCCACCCAAGCCTGTCATCCCACGCTGCCAAGTGATAAAACCAAATGCACGTATGCCTCATCTGTCTCCTTTAATGCATACGTTCCTGGTGAGCTGGTTTGAGGGTGTATTTACCAGGATCATTTGTCTGACAGCTGGATCCTGTGAAGGCATGCCAGATCAACAGGCTTATGTGAATTAAGAAATTATACAAATTGGGCTGGGCACATGCCTGTAATCCTAGCACTCTGGGAGGGTGAGGAGGGCAGATTTCTTGTGCTCAGAAGTTCGAGACCAGCCTGAGCAAGAGTGAGACCCTGTATCTATTAGAAACAGAAAAACAGGGCGGCGCCTGTGGCTCAGTAAGTAGGGCGCCGGCCCCATATACTGAGGGTGGCGGGTTCAAACCTGGCCCCAGCCAAACTGCAACAAAAAAATAGCCAGGCGTTGTAACAGGCGCCTGTAGTCTCAGCTACTCGGGAAACCGAGGCAAGAGAATCACCTAAGCCCAAGAGCTGAAGGTTGCTGTGAGCTGTGATGCCATGGCACTGTACCGAGGATGACAAAATGAGACTCTGTCTCTAAAAAAAAAAAAAAAATAGAAAAATGAACCAGGCATGCTAGTACACGCCCTGTAATCCCGGCTACTCAGGAGACTGAGGCCAGAGGATTGCTCAAGTGCAAGAGTTGGAGGTTGCTGTAAGCGATGATGTAATGGCACTCTACCCAGGGCAATACAGTGAGACTCTGTCTCAAAAAAAAACAAAAAAAAAAAAGGAAAAGAAATTATGCAAGCCATATTCATATGATACATCAAGATTTTCAAAACAGTTTCACACATATTTTCTGTTCAAAGCCTCATGATAATGCCCCATTTCATATGATGGGGAATTGAGACTTAGAAAGGCTAAATGACCTCAGGGAAAGGAGTAGAAACGTTCAGAAAAGAGAAATCCATTCACGGGCATCACTATCTTAGTTTCTCAAACCTTGGCTCACATTCTCTTTCAATAAGGTACAGAAGTTTAGGAGTGTTTTGGGAGAACATTTAGCACTTAACACATAAAGGATGGTCTGCCTTGCCCTCTGTTTCGCTTTCCTGTTGAAGATATGCTTCCAAGATCCCAGCAATGGCCAGCCTATGAAAAGACACCCACCTCTTCTTGTGTTCCCATTTCCACCTCCCGTTTCTCCAGTTCTAATCTCATATCCAACACTATCTGTTAAAACTCTTTCACAAGTGGCTCGGCGCCTGTGGCTCAAGTGCCTAAGGCGCCAGCCACATACACCTAAGCTGGCGGGTTTGAATCCAGCCCGGGCCCGCCAAACAACAGTGACAGCTGCAGCAAAAAGTAGCCAGGCATTGTGGTGGGTGCCTGTAGTCCCAGCTACTTGGGAGGCGGAGGCACGAATATCACTTGAGCCCAGGTGTTGGAGGTTATTGTGAGCTGTGATGCCACAGCACTCTACCCAAGGTGACAGCTTGAGGCTCTGTCTCAAAAAAAAAAAAAAAAAACAACTCTTTCACAATTAGTCCTGGGGAGAGGACGGAGTGCCTGTAGCTCAATGGTTAGAGTGCTGGCCCTATGTAGCAGGGGTGGCAGGTTCAAACCTGACCTGAGCCTGCTAAATAAACAAATAAATAAGCTTAAAAAAAAACCAAGTTAAGTCCTGATGCCAAGCTCCCTACCCACACCTCCCGTGTTCCCCTCTCCCTGAAGAGCTATCTTGTTTTTACTTCCCTATATGTTTTCCTGGAAACCTTAATCATACTCCCAATAACCTCTCCCTAAAATAAAGCTTCCATTGACCATCCTGTGAGCATGTTGTGGATCTTCCTACCTTCTCTGTACTTTTGCAAGTCTCTCAGAATTACCTCCAACTTGATTCTCTCTTCATCCAGGAGGCCTTCCTGCAACACTGCACTGCAGTGATTATGCACAGTCACACAACTATGAAGCACCACAGCCAGGCCTCAATGAGGGGTTTTGAGATCTCTTCTGAATTTTGTACACAACGTATCTATGTTTTGAATCCCTTATGACAAATACCAAGTACCAGATAAATACTGGAGTTGAACTACCTTTTCTGGGAAGTATGAAAATATTCCTTCCCAGTTCAGTTTCTCTTGGTCCTTCAGGGCAATCTTACTGTTGAATCAACTTGCAAACTGGCTCAAGTACAACATTAGAAAATAATTTTTTAGAACATACAAGAAGAACAAAACTCTTAGGAATAGCAAATATAAGACGAATAGTAATATTCACACGCCCTAGAAGGAATGTACATTTTCTTCTGATGAAAATAAATCAAGCCCATTAATCACATGTAAGTTTCTGCTTTTGAGTATATGTATCTTAAGCTGATCATCTATTTCCAAACACAAAGCCAGTCAGGATGAAAAAAGCCCCAGTTTTGGCAGAGTACTATAGGAAAGGGAAAAAACAAATAAATAAATTTACTGCCATTTATCTATTGGATTTACTTTTAGACTATTCAACCTAGCAGTTTTTTAGTTTTTGGGGGGTTTTGGGGGCAGTTTTTGGCCAGGGCCAGGTTTGAACCCACCACCTCCGGTATATGGGGCCGGCACCCTACTCCTTTGAGCCACAGGTGCTGCCCCAAGCTAGCAGTTTTTAAATTAGCATTAGATTTTTCAGCCAACAAGGAATTATAAGGTATTATCCTAAAAATAAAAGAGAGAAATGTCTTTCATAATTATATGAAAAAATATTCCCACTATCTTTAAGAACACTTACATATTTTACTGATGCAAGTTCTGGGGGTGGTAACAAATCACCCACAGATGTGAAAAACATGCTATGTTCAAGTTCAATTGGGAAGCCGAACAGCCACAATTTGCTTCTAAATTCGAAATCAACCAATAAAAAACATTTGTGACATAACCTCTGGCCTCTTTTTCTTCCATACGAATCACAAATTTTTTTTTAGAAATTTTAACTTAGTCCAAAACTTCTCATGTTTGTACATGAGGAATTGAGGACCAGAAACTGGAACACAAAACAGACAGTAAATCACACTAACAGAACACTTTCTCAGCAGAACACCACAGTTCCGAATGACACAATTTTGTTTTTACTGAGGTTTCCTGAGACTAGGATTGGGGGTAGAGAAGGAAAAATAGCTTAAATCTTTAAATGAAGCCATGTGTCCAGCACTCACCTAAACTTTTTAAGTGTGAAGAATCTGTCCTGAAGATTCACTCAAACTATCTCAAAGCCACAAACATACTACTTTTTTTTTTCTTTTTGAGACAGAGTCTCACTCTCGCCCTGGGTACAGTGACGTGGCATCAAACCTCTCAGCAGCCTCAAACTACTGTGCTCCAGCAATCCTCTTGCCTCAGGCTCCCAAGTAGTTGGGACTACAGGCGTGGGCCACTATGCCTGGTTAATTTTTCTTCTTTTAGTAGATACAGGGTCTTGTTTAGCCTGGTCTTGAACTGCTGAGCTTAAGCAACCCACCCCACTTCAGTCTTCCAGAATGCCAGGATTACAGGCCTGAGCCACCATGCATAGCCCACTCTGACTGTAGTCACCATTAAGATAACAAACAAGCCACCTAGCACTGACTGAAACTGACCAGCTTGTTCTTTAAGCCCCATTACTCCTCTAACCTACCTAGGTACAGATCAATGAAACCACAAAGTGGGAAGAAGTTTTTACCAAGTTTCTAAAAAGACGAATAAAAGATGCAATAGAAACAGTGGTTACAGAGGGACAAAAAGGGAACTGAAAACGTGCAAATACAGTATGAAATTCATATTTTTAGAACCAATGCCGCATAGTTTTTTCCTAGAAAAGCTGTATTTTTAATTACATATCAAATTTGATAGTTTTTTTTTGCCCTAATATTAGCTCCTAATTAATATAAAATATCTGAGCCTCATTTCTTTAGCCTGAAAGCACAGTTTACTTTTTTTTTTTTTTGCAGTTTTTGGCCGGGGCCAGCAGTTTTGAAGCCACCACCTCCAGTATATGGGGCCAGTGCCCCAAATAGAGGGGTAAGGGTAGGTATAAAGGGAGGGACAGCAACAAATGTTACTCTTTTGCTCTGGCCACTGATGTTTAGCTTGGTGCTAAACATTGTCTGGAGTGTGATATCACAAAAGGCTAACAGAGGACAAAGTTGGCAAGCACAATCTCTGCAGTCACCCACTGAGAATCCAATGTCGTTGACAAGAGTTGATTGGAAATTGGCAGAATGCAGAAGAAATTGTTAATAGTCTCTGTGAACCTGACATCAAAGATCAGATCAAAACAGCAAGATGGAGAGCCTATTATTATTGTTATTATTACAAAAAGAAAGTAGCTATTAGAAATGGACCAGAACATAAACCTTCTTCCAATTACTTCCACACGCAGACATGAAACTCAGATTTGTAATTAAAAATCACTCTGCACAAGCCAAATATTTGAGTCAGCAGAGAAATTACCTCATTGTTACACTGCATCCCCTTTGAGCCTTCTGTCATACCTGTCTAGATTTCTGCCCTAACCCCAACTAAATCTCAGATGAAAACTAACCTTTACCCAGATAAATTATATTCCATCAAATCTGCTGATACTTGTCTTGAAATCCTCAATGCATACATCATTTTAACGTCCCTCCAGGGGTTAAAAGTCTGCATAATCCCGGTACATGCATGGGAGAAGATTTTGCTCACTCTGCTCAACCGGGACCAAGAAGGAGATTCTACAGAATTCCTATTCACTGACCCAAAAACGAATAGAAGAAACAGAAATCAAGAGAAGATTAAATAAACTAGAGTGATGGTGGGGTGCTGCGGAATATAGTTTAAAGAGAGGCTAAGTATTGGAATAAACGAGACAATCAGGAAGTTCTGGGACAGTTAAAGGCACTGACCTTCAGATTTCCGGGTGTTACAAAGGTCTGGTGATCCACGAGAACAGGCTGAGACTGCCTGAAGCCTCCAACAGGCACATTCACTCCTGTAAGCCTGGATTCAACCCTGCCAGAGCCAGCAAACAAACACACACATTCTTCCCAGAGCTGACACCCCATACAACACAGCCTCTCTACAGGGCCTGTTTATTTAAGAAACCAGATGCTTTGATGTTGGGGTAGAAGTTGGGAAGTTACATGTAAAGAAGTAGTCAGAGACAGGAGCAGAGGGAGGAAAGAAATGAGCAACAGTTCCTGGCTTTGCTAATCCTAAATTTAAAAAAATTTAAGGAAACTGTCAAATGGTCTGTACATAAGAATGAGAAGTAAGGAAATTATGTCAGCCACTGTCATAACTCTGGGCGAGGCATTTCATCTATTTAAGACAGCGTTCCATGCCTACCCTCAAAGGGGTACTTACAGGAGAGATGTTTTTAAGCAACCCAACTTAGCAACCAATGTTAATAAAACCTTCTAGTCCTGCTCAATTTCTCTCCTGTACAAAGGTTACAAATGTTATGAATGCTCCAAACACATGAAGGGAAGAATTAGTTAAAAGTGTGGCATGAAGGCTGGGCATGGTGGCTGAGGCGGGTGGAATGCCTGAACTCACAGGTTCAATACCAGCCTGGGCAAAAGTGAGACTCTGGTCTCTAAAATTAGCTGGGTGTTGAGGCAGGAACCTGTAGTCCCAGCTACTTGGAAGGCTGAGGCAAGAGAATCATTAAGCCCAAGAGTTTGAGGTTGCTGTGAGCTGTGACACCACAGCACTCTATTGGGGGCGACAAAGTGAGACTCTGTTTCAACAACAACAACAAAAAATGTGGCATGAAAACAATTTTGTGTTAAAAGCAAAAGGAAGACTATTTATTGAGCCTAAGAAAAGAATATTTATAAATGACCCCTAATAACTAATTATTGTGCACTAATTATGTGCCAGACATTGTTCTATTGAGTTATTATATAATACATTTCATACACAAACACTCATTTCATTCTCACAACCGCTCTGTGAATTAAGTACTCTTATTACTTCCATTTTTACAGGTTAGGAATTGAGATATAGAGAACTTAAGAATTAGTTATAATGATCGTGGTTACACAATCATTATAAGTGACACAGCCAGGGTTCAAATGCAGACAGGCTGGCTTAAATGCCTGCACAGTGCTACAACGCCATGATACATCAAACTTTCACAGAAAATTAGGGAGCAATTTTTGGAAAGGTGTAAGTACATATCCCTCTCTTTTGCTTTCTAGTCATCTCTTTTGTTTTCTGTTTTTAGTAATAGCCAGTACTTTTTATTTCTACTTTTCCCCATGAGTCTATTATAAATTACTTACACTATAGCTAGAAAGGAAAATGTTTTCCTCCCCTGCCTCAAATCCCGAACTAGAGCACTTAATCATTATGACTTCGATGTGAAAAATATATACTATGCACATTAGACCCAGTATGTTTGAAATAGACTTCAAATCCATAGATTGAAGAAAAGGATACAGAGAAACAGGGAGGCTTAGGCAAATAAAATAACTTGTTGAATTTCATGAGCAAAGAAGCAGCAGCCTGAGTTACAGATCATTAGGACACAGGCCTCCTAAAACCATAATGTAAAAGCACTATTATAATTTAGCTTCATTTTGCTTTCTTTAGACTAGTTAAATGCTGATATGGTCTCATTAGCTTAGAAATAAGTCTAGGAGTTTGCTAAAACCTTATGGGGTTTTTCATTCTCCAATCTGAATGATCTTTTCATTGTATCTTGAGACTTTTAGCATCTAGGGCAGATCCGGGAATTTACAGGGCATTCATATACACTGATTGTATAAATTAATACGGCTTGAAGTGAACAGAATCCAGTAATAAGAAGAGGAAAATCAATAACTTTTTATATTTTGGGGGAATTGGGCCCTGTCGTATTGTAGGGTAACAATTGCTCTAAATGGTACTTTCCTTCCCTCTCTATACAAAGTATACACTATCTCTTGACAAAAAGTTGTTGTGTTGTGCTGATACTTTTATTTTTCACTGTTTAAAAAGGGTTCAAGCACACTAGATTTCTTCAATATAGCTCAGCATGATGTATTATGACTTTTAAAAACAATGAATTGGAAAACAGAATAAAATAGTACATAACAATTCTTGGTTAAAAAAGCCGAACCTTTAAGAGGTACTCTACTCAACTATTTCTAAAGTGGAAGGACATTAACAGAGCTGCCATTAAAAAAAAAAAAAAAAACAGATACACAAGTTACAAAAAGGATGGGATCTCCAAAGAAGAGATTAGAGATGATTAACAAATGCAGAAACAGCTATTTTAAATAAAGTCACTTAAAAAAAGACTTGGGGGGGAAAAAGCTTTTAAAAAAAATCTCTGGAAACAGTAGCTAAATGAAATAGAAGGAAATTTCCTTACATACGGACTTCAAAGAATGAATGTTTTCAGATCTGCTCTTAAGTATAATAGATTTGGCCAAAGGACCCCTGAACCAGTTTTCTCAACCTCTTGCTTTGGAATCAATATATTGTAATTGACTTATCAATTCAAACTAACTAGGAAGAGTCTGACTAAAGGAGTAAATCCAGGAGTTACCAGCTGACCTAAAGGTAGGTCAGCCAGAGAAGAATCTGAAATATGGAGTAAGAATGCTGTGTCCAGCTGACTCAAGGAAGGAAGTGGTCCAGTATAAATTAAGCATCAGCAAAGCCTTTCTCAACCCCCAACTGTGAGAAGGAAGTTACACATTTTTTTTTCTCATCAACTAGGAAGACTTCCCAGTCCTTATTCCACCCTATCTATGGCCAGCCTGTCCCACCCTTCAGCACTAGAGAGGCTGTCTTTATACAACTGCTGCCTGGACTGCATTAAACACAGTGATCTCTGAATATTTATGCCTTGTGACCCCAGATCTGAGAATTATGCCACAGGTAAAAAAATATGGTCCAGAAAACAAGACAAGAGATAGAGGCTCTACTGATGTTGGAATGTGTTTACACAAAAACAAATGCAGGTATGGAGCTTTCATCACCCATCTTTGTTCAATTAATTCTCTTTGAAAAGAGGAAAAGACATAAGGGAGAAAATACATTAAATGGAAAATATGCACATGTGGGCAGGAATTATTAAATTGTTAATTTTAGGAAATGATGAGAAAGATGCCCAAGTTGTATTAAAGGAAGAAGTCCCGGACTTTCTTAACAACTGGTTTTGTCCAGGTTGAGCTGCTTGTCCCCACGAACAGAAGGGCTACAATTTTGAAAGCCTTTTGACCAAGCAATTGGCTCAAAGCGGAATATGTGCAATGTGTTTCTTAACTATTAGAAATCTTATCACAACAGGATATAGACATCCTGGTCAGAGTTCGATCCCACGACAGAAGGTCAAATTTGAAGTAAGATCACATAAATACTGCCATTTCATTTTCAAGCTTGTTCCTTTAACTATTAAAATACACACCGTGACCTAAAGATTTCTGAAGGCAGCCTCACCACCCTGAAACTACTGACCCAGGGAGGACACACCTTCCCTTCTGTGCTGCCAAAGTTCTCCTGCAAGCACTTTAAGAGGTAATTATTCCTCCAGCTTCCTGGTGCCTAATAGCATTACCGGATCTTGATTATTTATACAGCCAGAAAATAAAGACGCTCTAGAGATTTCTGACAACTTAGAAAAAAAAAAAAAAAAAAAGAATGCCGTCGAAGTCTAAAATTGCCTCCCCTGTGACGAAACACAGCCCGTGGACTGCGGGGGCCTCGGGGCCGACTCCGCCCGCCGCCGCAGTTTCGGGGCCACGGCCCGGGGGCGCGGGCGCGGCGGGGAGGAAAGGGGGTTGGCCGCGAGGGGTCGGGGCAGCACCTCGCAGGTCGGGCCTTAAGTAACTTACCCTTGCTCACACAGCTCCTAAGTGACACAGCCAGGATTCGAATGCAGACAGCTGGCCTCGAAGCCTGCCCGCAGTGCTGTTCTGCCTTCCCATGGTGTGTCAAACCCTCAGAACAAAACCGGGAGCATAATTTTTGGTAAGGCCAACAATTTTGGCCCGGCGCCCGCTCACCTGGTGCGTGTTGTTGGCCAGCTTGGCGTCGAAGTCCCGGTCCCCGCCGCACTCCTTGTCCTCGCCGGGCGCGCTGCGACGCCAACGGCCGCCGCGGGGGAACGGGCCCCCGGCCGCAGCCGCGGCAGCGCGCAGCCCCCAGCTCACCCCGATGGGGCCGGACCAGCGCGGCAGCGGCGCAGCGGGCGGCGGCGGCGCGTCCAGCCTGTCCTGACCGAGGGTTGCTGACGGCAGGAGCTGCAGGAGAAAGAGAAGGCCGAGGCCGTGGAGCCAGCGCGAGAGGCCGTCCGCAGCTCCCTGGGGCTGCTCCATCGCCGCCGAATGCCGAAGCCGCTGACACCTGCCGCCCGGCGCGCCCGCCCACCCCCGCCGGCGCCGCGCCACACCCCCGAGCCCCAGCCGGCGCTCCTTGGATACGCGCAGCCGGGCCTCTCCGCCCCCATAGGCTGGCCGCCTGTCGTTCTCTCCCGGCCCACTCCTCATTGGCTCGCGTCGCCTCTGGCTTTGGGGGTCCTGGATTCGGATGCCAAGATGTGCAACTGATTGGCTGGAAAGTGGCAGCGCCGGTGAGGTCATCCCCCCCTCGCCCCGCGTCTCTGGGGCCGGGCTTCCAGAGTTCGCGCAGGAGCTGTCCCCACCTTCCCGCGAAGCCCCCAGCTCCGTGGCCCCGCGACCGCCTCGCTGTTTCTCTAACACCCCCATGTTGGGACCGAGTTATTCCCCTTCTACCCCCCAAGACACACCTAAAATTCCTTCGGTGATGCAGTGCCTGGAAGATCTCAGGGAACCCCTGAGCTTGCTAACCCTTTAAAGGGGGCTTCGTCACGAACCAGTGCTTCGCGTTTCCAGCCCCCGCTGTCTAGAGCGCCCATTGTCTGCGGAAGCAGCGGCCTTGCTGCCGAGAAGGGGAATGCGAACCGATGTGGGCCAAATCCTCTCCACATCCGTGACTCAGGCAAGCCTGAAGAGGACTTTTTTCACCACGTTTGGCTTCTCTCGCCTTCCTCTTCTGCGGGGAGATAGGCCAAAGACGGAATTACTTACTGGTTTTCCTGCACTTCAGATGCAGCTTAGGAATTAGGCGCAGGTAAAAGGGGGCAAGAGAATTTGCCCAGTATTTAATCAGTTCATGAGAGGCACATTTATCTTTACCAAAGTGCCTTACCCCTGCAGTGACTGCTTTGCACAAGTTTGGTTCCAGTATGATGCACCCTAAATTAGCACCCCACCTCAATAAAACAAAACCCCTACGCTGTTCTCTTTACTGCAGAAATTGCGCACCCAACTTCTAGAACATGTTGCGCAGGTAAAACCAGTTCTAAATCCTTAACCTTACTGACTGTGTCCCTTTAGAACGCCATAAGTTTTTCAGGAGAAAAGATAGCAAATAAAAAGACACAAAATATGGAAAACGTTACAACTTAAAGTAACTGAAAATTACTTTTAACTATAAACCGGCGATAAATTCAAGTGAGGGCATATTCATTGTAGAGCAAAATGGTGCAGTGATCAAACCCAGTATTTACATCAAAATACTTATGATGTTAATTTGCAAACAAAAAGATTTCAAATGTGCACTTTTTCCAAAACCACAATGGTAAAAGGTGAAAAGTGAAAAATGTTTTTGACCGCCCCCTGAGTAGGAAACTAAAATCACCAGAATAGGCCTCCAAGTTCTCAGCCACTGGATTGATAAGATAAAGCTGATGAAAACGGGTGAACAACTTGTTCCTTTACATAAATACTATGTGTCAGATTATTTTTAAAAGTAGATTATTTTTTAATATATGCCAATTATGGAGTAGATCACAAGACAGTCAGTTCCAGTAGCATGTGATTAGTTGGGGGGAGAAGAGGGATATAAAGGAATATTTCTTTGTTTGGGTGACACAAAGATGAATGGTCTATTGTCTTACCGTCGGAAAAGACAAAAATCAACTCAATAGTGCCATCTCCTGGAGAAATTACCAAATACACGTTTGGGGGGAGGCAGTCTCACTTTGTCACCTGGGTAGAGTGCTCTGGCATCTTAGCTCACAGCAACCTCAAACTCTTGGGCTCAAGTGATTCTCTTGCCTCAGCCTTCTGAGTAGCTGGGACTACAAGCGCCTGCCACAATGCCTGGCTAGTTTTAGAGAAGGGGGATCTTGCGCTTGCTAAGGCTGGTCTCAAACTGAGCTCAAGCAATCCACCCGCCGTGGCCTCCCAGAGTGCCAAGATTACAGGCATGAGCCACCTCCCCCAGCCCAAATGCAGTTTTTAAACTCTTATTAAACGTGTTGCCATTATCTGCGCCTTCTTTTTAATGGGTTGCTTTTCTTTTTTCTTTTTAGACAGTATCGCTTTGTCACCGTTGTAGAGTGCCCTTATGTCATACATAGTAACCTCAAATTCTTGGACTCAAGTGATTCTCTTGCCTCAGCCTCCCAAGTAGCAGGGACCACAGGCACCTGCCACAGTGACGGCTATTTGTTAGAGATGGGGGGGTCTCGCTCTTGCTCAGGCTGGTCTCCAATGCGTGAGCTCAGGCGATCCACCCGCTTCTGCCTCCCAAGGTGCTGGGATTACAGGCATGAGCCACAGCGCCCAGCCTGTTGCTTTTAATCATATGCTTAGAGTACCTATCTAGTTCCTTCCTCAAACTCTATCAGCTGCTGGGAACGTGGTTAACTTGATACGGCACTGAGAAAATGTTTGCCTGAATACATTTTTTTTTTTTTTTTTATCTAGCACAGGCACTAAATACAAAAGTTGTGCTGGCAGTTCACCTTAGCGAAAAACTGCACATACAATCATACTTTATGTACAGAACTAAAATATGTAAATTATGGGCAGCGCCTGTGGCTCAGTGAGTAGAGTGCCATCCCCATGTACCCAGAGTGGCAGGTTGGAACCCGGCCCCGGCCAAACTGTAACAAAATAGCTGGGCATTGTGGCGAGAGCCTATAGTCCCAGCTACTTGGGAGGCTGGGGCAAGAGAATCGCCTAAGCCCAAGAGTTGGAGGTTGCTGTAAGCTGTGACACCACAGCACTCTACCAAGGGCGACAGGGTGAGACTCTTGTCTCAAAAATATATGTAAATTACTAAAAACCATAAAGCAATTAAACATCATGAAACCACTGCTTTTCCTAGTAAGACCAGTTCTTTAACACAAGAAAACTTTTTATATTTTACAAAAAATCAAAGTTCTCTGAATGTGCTCTCTCCTTTTACTCTGCCAAAAAAAAAGAGAAAAAAAGTTCTCTTTGAAAAATGTACATTATAGAGGATATAACATTTACCAATTAGTGTGAGGGGAAAAGTATAAGGTGAAGCTAAGAGAGATGGGCTAAGAAGAGCTATTCTTTAGAATTTGGAGGGTTTCCCCATGTAATGCAAGTGATTATAGACACAACTCACCTCTTTCTAAAGTAGCTTGTGCTTTGTCCATTTCTGCATTACCCTACCTACTTAAAAGGGAATGTCTGTCTGGTTCTCCAAAGAACCTATCTAGCATTCTCACAACTCTTTCCCTAATGCTTATTACTTGGCATATAGTAGGTAGGTACTCAATAAATTGGTTAAATGAATAAAAAGATATTGAGACAGGAATTTCAAAGTGATCATGAGAGAAAGCTTCTAATCCACATTTTACATTTAATAGGGTTAAAATCACTAGAGAAGTATCTGAACACTGGTAACAGCATCCTCTAGTTCTCTTCTTTCCATGTGTTATGTCTAGGGCAAAATTCTTTTCTTCCAAATGCTTTCTGTCACTGCAGTTGCCAAATGTAAGCACAAGTTGTTTTTTGCTGAACTATGGTATAAATTTAATATAAATTCAACCTACTCAAAGTCATTATTTTAACATCAGTGAGTACAACTTCCTACACATCCCAATAAATACAGAGTCCAGTAAGTAATTCTATGGTGCTCATTAGTGAATTACAGTCAATTTGGCACCACCCATATATGCATTAACCCTGTTGTGGATAGTGGGAGTACATTCCAAATCTCCAGCTTTCCCTATTCCTCAAGAGTTAGTGATTTGAAACAAGAAAATCTGAGCTGTTCAATTTTCTATACCCATAGGTACACAGCCTGAGATTCTTCATCTATTAAGTAGTGATGATAATACCTACTTCCTATGGTCATTTTTGAGACTCAAGTAGAAAGATTATTTGAACAGTCTCAGCCAATCATTTGATGGCAGCTCTCATGGTGGACGTTTCTAATACTGTATATACTCGAGTATAAGCAGAGTTTTTTCCGGCACAACATTTGTGCCGAAAAACCCGAACTCAGCACAAATGTTGTGCCGGAAAAAACTCGGCTCATACTCGAGTATATACGGTATATTCCAAAGTCTAATGTAAATGACTTTTGAATTTTATATTTTTTCTTACTGATATGATTAAGCTTTGTTATTAATTGCCTATGAGGCCAAGATCATTAATTTCTCTCTTTTTTTGAGACAGAGTCTCACTTTGTTGCCCTGGGTAGAATGCTGTGGCATCACAGCTCACAGCAACCCCAGACTCTTGAGCTTAAGTGATTCTCTAGCCTCAGTCTCCCAAGCAGCTGGGACTATAGGCACCCGCCACAACTGAATTTAATTCTTTTATAGTCCTTAACTTCATAAAAAGTTTCTTTCCAAATTATCTGTAAAGATCGAAGAACTGGTATAATATTGTAGATGGCTTACTCCAACCCACCAGTGTTTTGGGGAAGACCTCAAAACATGTTTCAATTATCAATTAGTAGCATCTCCTTCACATAAGGTAGCAAAAATACATATTTACTCAAGAGAACTACAGGACTGAAATGGATTTACAGTGGTATTAACTTCTAATAACCACTGGGAGGTTAACTAGTCTTGAGTTCATTTACCAACACTAAGAGATTCCTAGATACCGTTGATTCTAAAAGTTTTACGATAGATACTTTCACAGGACAGGGATATTAATACCACATCCTTTTGGCCTGCTAAGGTATACATTTCAAACAAGACTGCATTATAAGAGAACAGACATCTATTAACAAATATTTTAAAACTTTCTTTATTTCAGAACTGCCTTTATATGTACAGGTATCATTAAAAAATGCACATACATTGGGAGATTTTCCAAGAAACAGGAGCTGGAAATAAAATTTACAGGCAATTAAGAGGTCTGAAAACATCCCAGAGAATTTCTGAGGATCACTCTTATTTAAATATCCTTGATAACCTCTTCAAGTTCTTCCTTCGTGAACATGTGGAAATTCTGGCCAGGCTGTACTGTGGCTAGCTGGAAAGAAGCAGAGAAGGGTTAATAAACTGGGCTCAATTACCCTGCTGATGGCCCTATCATGGTCAGAAGATGTGCTGGTGGTGCAGCTGTTCATTAGGAACTAAAGGATCTACTGTCCCAAGGATATCCTTTCCAGGCAGCAAGTTCCTAAAATAGCTCTCTGGCTCCAAAATAAAAATGCTTATTGACCAAATTTTCTATTTGAGGTTAACTCACCACCTAATAGTTAACCAAATACATGGCAGCTTTGTTACTTTTTGAAGTTACTTCAACAAGGATCACAAAAGCAGCAACAAAGTATAAGGAGTCAGTACTTTTTGTTAAAGAGTCCTTTGGAAATACACTGAAGGCATATTTATACACTTAGAAGTTGAGCTTGTGCTGGGTTGGGTATAGTGACTCACACCTATAATCCTAACACTCAGAAGCTGAAGTGGGAGGACAGCTTGAGCTCAGGAGTTCAAGACCAGCCTGGGCAAGAGCAAGACCCCATCTCTACTAAAAATAGAAAAATTAGTTGGGCATTGTGGTGGGCTCCTGTAGTCCCAACTACTCAGGAGACAGAGACAGGAAGATTGCTTAAGCTCAGTAGTCTGAGTTGCTGTGAGCCACTTATATGGTGTATATTATTCTCTGCCTCGTCTATAATAAAATTCAGATGGAGGGAGATGGGAGGGGAGGAGGGTTGTTTGATGGAGGAAGAGTGAATGGTGGGACCACACCCATGGAGCATATTGCAAGGGTACAAGTCAAATCTATTAAGTATAGAACACAAATGTCTTAACACAGTGATTAAGTGAATGAGGTGAAAGCTATGTTGATTGGTTGGATGTAACCACTCTGATTTGTACAAAGAATCAATACATGGAATGCCACACAAGCATAAATGCATTCATGATCTATGTATATATGACTTAGTAAAAGAAAAAATAAAATAAATTCAGAAAAAGACTGTCACACATCTTAAGACAACTGATGATGTAGTGTGGAGAAGAGACTAAATAAAAATGTCTCTTCTCAGTCTGCAGTCTCCTCTAGATTCTCCCAAAAGATAGATCCAATTACATGAAAATCTCAGAAGAGCCTCAAATATATTTGCAGAATATATGTATACAATTTACTTATGTCCATATAGGCCATGAGTTCTATTCTAAGGATATCTAAAACTATGTGAGTAATGCTTCTTTTGAAGTCTAATCTCTTTGCTTGGTGGTCAGTAACAAGAGGACAGAAAGATTAAAAGGGCAGGATATGAACCAAGTACTGCCTTCAGGAAGTTACTTATCACTAGATGTGTAAAAATAATCCCTTATATTTGCATAATGATAAATGTATTTATATAATGAATATGAAATATACTTTTCTATTTTTTATCTCACTTTACTTTTGAAAACAGTCTGTGAGGGAGGTAGAACAGATATTTTTCCTTCATATATTCCATCAATAATAATTACTAAGTATCTGTTACTACTTACAGATGCACTAGGGACTAAGGATCCAAAGATGAGGAAAATCTGTCTTTATTTACTGAGGGCTCTAGATGCCAAATGCTTTCAGTGTCAGGTAAGGGTTATACAAGAGCTAAGATTACATATAACAGTGATCTGGGGAATTCCAGGAAGCTTTAAGAAGCAATCTTTGAGTTGTACGTTAAAGCACGGCACGGATGGGTGAGGCAGTCAAAGAGGGGGGTGGGGGGGTAGGCTGAATGTACACCTGCACAGAAGCATGGAACAACATGATGTATTTGCAAAACTGAAAGAAAATTCTGTACATATTAAGACACCAGATGTTGGACATGGGATCCGAAATGAAATGGAGAAGGAGCAGATGAATTCAGAGGGAGATGGTATATTAAAATGATTAAAAGTACAGGAACCTAAAATGGATTCAAATCCTGGCTCCACCATTTACCAGTTCTGTTATGTGGGCAAGGTCTTACCCTCTCAAAGCTACAGTTCCCTCCTCTGTAAAATGGAAACAGGAATATCTACCTTAAAGAATTGTTGTGGGGAATAAAAGAAATAACTGCATAGAAAATGTTTACTAAAGCGCCTAAAAGATTAAACACATGAGTTGAGAAGTAGTAAATTACCATGCCATGAAAAGAAGTTTATCTCATAGACAGCAGGACTATGAGAAAAGATTTTTTAAGTGGGGAACATTTAAGATTAGCTATGCATTAGAAGATCCACTCAAGTAGCATAATAAGGAAATGAAGGAGGGCAAGGCTGGAGGCAGGAAGACTAGGAGACCTTGGAAAACATACAAGGTGAGAGAAAAATGAGGACCTGAACAAAAGGCACTGGACGTAGGGACAGAGAAGGGGCACCGATCTGAGAGTTATTTAAAAGGAGGCAAAGGTACAATTCAGTGAAGGGAAGGTCAAAGTCTTCTAGGTTTCCGGTGCAAAGTACAAGTACAATGGAGGGTGTCATCAACCAGAATTAGAAATACCAGACGAGGAAATGGTTTTCAAGAAAGATAATGATTTTAATTACAGAACTGTCAAATTCTAGGTGAATGCTTCGGAAAGGTCAAGCAATAACTCCAAACAGTGCTATAAAATCTGTTAAAAAGGAGTTATCTTAACAAGGAGCAGTCTCATGGAAATAGTAAAAGCTGAAACAAAGGGTAATGATTGTGGAATAAATGACAGGTGAGGCTATGAAGATACTAAATATAAATTCTGTTTGGAAGAGACATAGCAATAAAGATTAAAAAAACAGTTTGGGTAAACAGCACTCAGCAATAAAATGTAGAATAATTGATACATACAACATGGATGGATCTCAAAATCATTAAGCTGGGTAAAAGTTAAGACACAAAAGCCTACATATTGATTGACTCCATTTATATGAAATCTTAGAACACAAATCTATAGTCCAAAAAGTGACTTCAAAAGGGGCATGGGGGAACTTTTGGGGAGGATGGAAATGGTCTAGATTTTGATTACGGTGGCAATAGAGAGGTTATACATTTGTCAAAATTCACCAAACTGTATACTTTAGATAGGTGTATTTTACGGCACGTAAATTAAACCTGAACAGAAAAGACAGGTAAACACTAGGTAGAGAGAGGTGTTAATAAAGATGGTTTTCCTTTTTTTTTGAGACAGACTCTCATTCTTGTGCCCTGGGTAGAGTGCCATGATGTTCTAGCTCACAGCAACTCAAACTCTTGGGATCAGGCGATCCCCTTGCCTCAGCCTCCCAAATAGCTGGGACTACAGACACCCCCTACATGGCCTGGCTAGTTTTTCTATTTTTAGTAGAGATGGAGTCTCGCTCTTGCTCAGGCTGGTCTCGAACTCCTAAGCTCAAGCAATACACCCACCTTGGCCTCCCAGAGTGCTAGGATTACAGGCGGGAGCCACTGCACCGGGCCTCCTTTTTTTTTTTTTTTTTTTTAAAGAAAGAGGTAACTTGGGTATATTCCTTTTTTTTTTTAAAGAAAGAGGTAACTTGGGTATATTCCTTTCCTTGGAGGAAGCAGCTCATAGCAAGGCTGGAGAATCAAGGGGGCAAATGACAAAATAAGGACTTAAAAGAGAGGGTGGCTCCCACGTACCTGTCCTCCTTACACCATCAGAATTACCTGAGGAACTTTCAAATATAGATTTCTGGGCCTCATTTGCAAAGATTCTCATGGACAGAAAGGTTTGGAAACCATGAGTTAGAGCATGGGTAGTTAGTCTTGGACAAGTGAAGTGCCCTCCCACAGCCCCTTTTAAGAGATGGGAGTCCCACTCTGTCACCAGGTGCAAGTATAGTGGCACAATAACAGCTGACTGCAGTCTCAAACTCCTGCACTCAAGGGAGCCTCCAGTCTCAGCCTCCTGGATAATTTCTTTTCTTGTTTCGGAGACAGAGTCTCACTCTGTTGCCTTGGGTAGTGCCATTGCATCACAGCTCACAGCAACCTCAAACTCTTGGGCTCAATAGCTCCCCTTGCCTTAGCCTCCCCAGTAGCTGGGACTACAGGCCCCTGCCACGCCAAGATAGTTTCCTATTTTTAGTAAAGATGGGGTCCCACTCTTGCTCAGGCTGGTCTTGAACGCCTGAGTTCAAGCAATTCACCCTCAGCCTCCTAGAGTGCTAGGTTTATAGGCGTGAGCAACTGCGCCCAGCAGCCTTCTGGGTAGTTGAGATTACAAATGGGAACCACTGCACTTGGCGCCCCTTTTTTAATGTGAAGAAGTGTCTGGTCACAGAAGTTAGGGTGGCTGCTGACAGATGAGATGTAGCTGATGGTCTTTTCAAAGCAATACGGTAGTGGCACTGAAACCGAATAAACTAGAATAGTGATTTTCAATTGGTGGTTGAAACAGGATCTTAGGTGTGCTGTGAAAATTTTAAAGACCATTCTTTAAATTATTTTCAAAAAAAGTTCAAAGCAGTGTTTTGGGGGTTTTTTTTGAGACAGAGTCTCAAACTGTCACCCTGAGTAGAGTGCCATGGCATCACAGCTCTCAGCAACCTCCAACTCTTGGGCTTAAGCGATTCTCTTGCCTCAGCCTCTCAAAGTAGCTGGGACTACATGTGCCCGCCAGAGCACCTGGCTGTTTTTTGGTTGCAGTTATCATTGTTGCTTAGCAGACCCGGGCTGGATTCGAACCCACCATCCTAGGTGTATGTGGCCGGCTTTCCTTGACAACTGAGCTACAGGCACCACCCAAAGCAGTGTTTTTTTCACTCTTTTTCTTGATCAACACAATTTAAGTGTGCCCTGGAAGTAATTATAGGTTTAAGTGTGCAGTGAGATAAAAAAGGATGAAAAAAAATGAACTAGAAAATAACTTTGCATTTTCAATCAAATCAAACTTTAGAACCATCGTTGTGAAATCAGCAGAGCTGCATTTGAATTCCTCAGAAGTGGCAAAGAGATATTCTTAGTAGAAGTGCCAAGACCCTATCTAGTTCAGTACTAAAGAAAACGAAGTACCAGAAAGATACTGACAAAATTCCTCCTAAAGGTCAGGGTGGGAGTATTATTGCATGTGTAGCCCTTCATCCTCTTAGAAACTGGCAAGAAGAGGAAGTATTTTCAAATCTGTGTTAGAAAGATGAAAAAACACTGTTATTTATGAATTAACTTTTTCCATTGAGGAACCACATTAAACCACCCCTCAGCCATTAGTGCTCAGGGAGCAAGCCAATCACCTCCCACTATCCTTCCTCAAACTCCTCAGTTCCTCCCACACTTCTAAGGACAGCCTCCTATTTTACCCCTTTCACCACAGCCTGTGCAAGCTGGTTCTACTGATGAGCTCTTCACCAACAGTGGACACTCTCTAGTACTCGCCATTCTTCTGTTCTGACCTAGTCATCTTCTACCAAGGATTACTCCAATCATCCATTTTCTCATGAGCATAGCTGACAAATATCCCAGTGGGTGCTGACTGGTGTAATTACTGATTTATAATTATAGCCTCTGCTGGCCTTTTTAATTGAAAATATAGGCCAGGCATAATAGCTCACACCTGTAATCCTAGCACTCTGGGAGCCCGAGGTGGAGGATCCCCTGAGCTCAGGAATTCAAGATCAGCCTGAGCAAGCGCAAGACCCTGTCTCTACTAAAAATAGAAAAATGAGCCTGGTGCTGTGACAGGTGCCAGTAGTCCTAGCTACTTGGAGGCTGATGTGGGAGGATCCTTTGAATCCAGGAGTTTGAGGTTGCTGTGAGCTATGCTGATATCATGGCACTCTAGCCTGGGCAACTGAACAAGTCCCTGTCTCACAAAAGACACACACACACACACAATGTCTCCAAGGGTAATCTCTATCCTGACTTTTTAGAGTAATTTGCCTTGCGATTTTAGCCTCAGCCACCTGTGACCCAGCCATCTTTTTACTCATTCCTGCCTTCTCTTTTCCCTCTCCATAATTACCTTTCTCAATAGTTCTCATTCTCCTTAATTTCACTGTTTCATTCACTCACCCTCAGCAGATGACCTAACCCTCAGCAGGGAAACGTAAGACATCTCTCTCAACACATCTCCAAACGTGCCTGTCATTAATTACCCATCCTTGTTCCCTTTCTCCTACGTACTCTTAGCATTCTAAATAAGGACACTGAGAATCTGGTCCACACCTCCCATCTCACCTGTTGCCACTTCCCCTATCTTATGTACAACCCACACCTCAGGAGTCAGACAAACTCTCAAGTTTCCCTTTATGCACAGTTATTTTTACATCTTTGAGCCTTTGCACATACTGTTCCCTCTTCCTGAAATATCTTTCTGCTCCCTTCTCTAGACATCACCTCTAGGAAGCTTTCCTAATGCCTTAGTCAAAATTTTGTGTTCTCATGGCCATCCCTTCTTATTGCTATTATAAAGTATCATCCTCAGCTTTTATCATCTGTTACGTCCCCCACATTACACAGCATATTACTTGAATAGGAATTGAATTTTTCTGTGTCTATATCCCCGCATCTAGCTTTCTACCATGTAATGGTACTTAATATAATGCTGAGTGAATTTCACTTTTCAAAACCAACTCCTTCCCCTCTTCTAGAACTTTTCTATCACTATCCTAACTTCTTTTATTTCTTTTAACATTTTTCTATCCACTCATTTCTTCTCAGTTTATCATTTTCAAGACTTTCCTCGTTCTTAAAAAGACACAAATCCTTTTCTTTTAAGCTGCCTTCTGGGGACACTAATCAAACTTCTTGAGAAAAGACTCTTGTTTTCTCCACTTTGTTACCTCCTCACACTCTCTATTTTGGCTTCTGCCATCACCATTTTACTAAAGCTGGTTACTCAAGAGTTACCAATTATTTTTCAAGAAATGAACAAACAAAAATGTGATTTTCTTGATCTAGTCAATCCTCAGCAATGAGAGTTATGATATCTGAATAAAAACAATAAAACAGAAAAATACCTCTATGTTAGTTGCATTCAGCTTCTCCTCCATTACTTGTTTGAGGATGATGAGCGAAGATTTGATGGCTTCTTTCAGAGTCATAGACTTGAAACAAAGAAGGTGAGACCAAAACCCATTACTTATACATAATCCCTCCTTCCTTCAGAGATTTCCCCTTTATATCAATGAAGAAAGATTCAGTAAATACTCATACATAAAATATAAAATATTTTAAGTAGTACAGTACAAGTATCTCCAGAACTCAAGTAAATGGCAAATAAGTAGAGTATTATTTGGGGGTGAGGGGGAAGAGGCCATATTTTGAGCCAAAAGAAAGTCCTCAACTCTTTTCTTTTTAGTCATCCTTGAAAGGGAAAGGGCTACACTTCTTTAGTGTATGTCTGAATTCCTTAATATAGAAGCAAGATAATATGGGTTATACCCTCCAAATAATAATTAATATCCAAATGATCTAAGAAGGTAACCCAATGGTTTACGAAAGTCATTTTTTTTTCCCCAAAGAAAGGGTCTCACTGTTGCCTAGGCTGTAGTATAGTAGCATGATCAGAGCTCACTTTTGCTCAGACTCCTGGGCTCAAGCAATACTTCCACCGTAGCTGCCCAAGTAGCTGGGACTATGAATGTATGCCATCACAGCTACCCACCTACCTAATTTTTTTTTTTTTTTTTTAAGAAGTGGGGAATAGCTATTATGTTGTTGGCCCAGGATGTTCTCAAATTCTTGGGCTCAAGATCTTCCTGCCTCAGCTTCTCATAGCACTGGGATCATACAGTGTGAGCCATTGTGCCCAGCCAAAAGTTCAATGCCCCTGCTCCATTTTCTACCTTATTCCTTCCACAGGTAAAATCAATACTATCAGGAGTTGATGGGAGCAGGCATCTCTTTATGAAGAGATGGTACATCCACACCATGGTATTCTATTCAGCAATAAAATGAACTATTGATACAATATGAACAGACCCCCCAAATAGTATGTTGAACCAAAATTAAAAAAAAAAAAATACTAATTATATGATTCCATTTATAAAAAAGCACAAGAATGGACAAACTAACATATACTGGCAAAACGGTGGCAAGGGAGGGGGAGAGATAGACGCGTTCTCCAAGAGTATATACAATTATCAAAACTCATAAAACTAACTTTTAAGGTCTGTATGTCACATAAATTATACCTTGATTTAAAAAATAATAATAAAAATTGGTAGGATGCTTAATTACCTTGTGGTAAACTTCTTGTAAGGAGCTCTGGGCACCCTCTGAAGCAGAGCCAATTGCTCGAGCATCACACTGTACAAAGGTCCCAGAAGGGTCCATATGAAACCTGTAAGACCCCCCAAAAAGGAGGATTAAAATGTTTAAGAGTGGTAGCACTTTATGTAATAAAGATCTCACTGAAGAAAAACATAAATGTTTGGCCCCACAGCCAGGAAACACCATGAAAATACTGAGACACAGATCCAAAAGATGTTCTATGTCTAGAGAAACCAGGTATTTTAAAAAGTGTTTAAGAAAAGCAGCAACTTCTTAGGGATTAAGAAGAAAAGTATAGTATATATAAATACGACACTTGTTTATGCCTATCTTAGTAACATTTTGAGGATAAGGATAATATCAACATTCCAGAGCAAAGCTCTAAAACATACCCTGCCTATAATAATAATGTTATTTCTGATTCTTTCCAAAATTAGCACTAATTCCAACAGGGGAATTCTTCATGGAATTCCTAGATGTGCTTTTCTCACTGAATTTTAGAGTTAAAAGCCTTTCTGTTTTTACAACTCTCCAATAATCTTCTCAGTTGATGGAAACTACCAGCCCCTACCTTCCCCCCCCCCCCATCAAAAGTAGGGTAAAAAACCCTTCAAAATGGTACTTACAGTTGAGGCCCCTTCTCATCAACTCCTCCAAATAACAATGCTACTCCAAAGGGACGAGACTAGAACCAAAAAGAAGGGTTAAGTGGCTATGAAGTACTGGAGGTGAGAGGGACTGGGAAAGTTATGTTCAGAGGACAAATGTCCTAAGTCCCATAGGGTAGTAAGAAAACTGCACAAACATCATACCCACCATGGCACCTGGATCTGCATCTTCTTCTCCAAACTGTAGAGCCAGATTGGACACAGCCTGGGTCACACTCTCCACCGTCATTGTTTCGTTATAGGTAAACCAATGGTTCTAGAAGAAGAATGAAGAATGATACACCTTCTAATAAGAAGGGCATTAAAGCAGCCCACCATCTCACTGCACACCATCCCTTTAAACTGTGGATGGATATTGAAGGCTCAAGTGTGTTTCTCTTAATTAACACTACACATGAGTACTTGGGACTTCATGAGAAGACCAGAAATAGCTCTGGAAATAAACACTAAAAGGACTCTAAGCAATGACAGACTAAAGGATTACTCTCTTGAAAAACAGGGTTAACCCCTCAAAGCACCAAGTTTATTCTTTTCACAAAGTAAATGTTGATAACCAAGTGCCACTTTCCTTCACAGGTCCTGTGTTACTCTGTTGGTGTTAAAGTTAAATGACTTATTCTCACTTAAGTACTGACAGCAAACTTGCAAATAAATGCAAAAAATTTTACCATGTTTTTTTCTTACTAGCCTATTCTCCAGGCAGCAGGTACTCAGTTTAAAAAAAAAAAAAAAAGAAAAATCAGCATTCCTGACCAGTATTTGTCACCTGGTACAAATCATTACTCACCAGAGGAGAGCTGTACTTGCAAGCCTGGCAGCAAAGGCAGTTGTGGGGAGAATGTCCTTTAACTATGTCCACCTCCTGCCATGGTGCTCCCACAGAAAGTCAATTAGGAAACAGAATGCAGGGCAATGCATGCTTTATATAAGGCAATCCAAAAAAAGCAAGAGACTGTCAGCACTACTGACCAGAGCTTCCTTAAAGCTGCAATGGTTGGATGGCTAAACTCCAAGCCCCAGAAAGTTAGAAACTGGGAATTCTACCCAAAATCACTCCCAAGAGCCACATCTACTATTGACACAGATACCTGCAATATAGCCCAGGCAACTATCACGACTAAACAAGGAACTCAAGCATCATGGTGAAAGGAGATGATGCCAATTTTACCTGTGTCTCCACTCTGGCTTTATCAATTAAAGTCTTAGCATCAGCAATTAGCCCACTCATGGCACAACCTGCAATGTAAAAGCAACAGTGACCCAGTGGCCAAATCCTTGTAGAGCTCTTTCATCCACTCAGGAAATCCCAAAATTGTGGAATGGAACCATGGCAGCCATTCAGCAATCCCATGGCATTATACCCAATAGTTTAGATATGAATGATCCATGCTCAACCCAAGTATACTGTTACAAGCAAAAAAACCATCCACAATGACACAGAAGTCCAGAAAAGAAGTCAGAAGACAGAGAAAAGCAGCTAACCAAACATAAATTTCCACATATACATCCTTAAACATCCCTTTACCACTCTTTGTAGACCATGATACATTTTTTAATTAAGCAAACACTAATGCCCCAACTTAAAAAATAAGGAAGAGAAAACCATCTCACAGTGGGCTACAGTGGATGACCCAAGAATAAAACCAAAAGCCTTTTTACCTTCCTGTCCCAAACAAAAACCAAATAATTATATTAAAGAGGAAGTCTGCCAGATTATGGCCATAGCTGTTATTTTATATGCCATGACACAAATCTATATATCTCCAGCCTAGGTCTCTTTCTAAAGTTTCAGATCTATAGAGCCAAATGACTCCCTTGATATATCTATATGGATATACTACACACTCAATCATCTTATTTCCCTTCTAGACTCCTGTCTTCCTCTTTAGCCCTCACAACCAATCAGATTCCAACTTCTGTCAATCCCTATCATATTAACTTGTCTGGCACTAGTCCCTTCTATCTCTGGCCACTGCCTTAGGTATGCCCTCACCACCTCTTTGATTGGACTATTACAAAAGTTTCTTAACTAGTCTCCCTGCCTCCAGTCTCAGCCCCTGTCAGTCTACCTTTAACACTGTTATCAGAAGGTCTTTCTAAAATTCTAATAGGATCATTTTACCTCATTGCTTAAAACCCTTCCCATCAATGCAAGGATCAAGTTCAAGCTATTTAACATGGTTAAAAAAGGACTTCCACTCTCTGACCCCAGACTCATCTTTTGCCATAGTTCATCTCCCAGTCATATTAAACTACTTGTGCCACAGTATTTCGTATTTTATACCACCATAGCTTCAGTTGTTTCTATTTCCTGACTAGGATGCTCTGTCCTTGAGATACCTATACACTTGTTTGCCTGGTAAATCCCACTTTATCTTTCAGAATTAAACTTGGTTCAAGCATCACGTTCATGGAACCCTTTCTCAAAGTCCCACCACCACTGACCCAGGCAAAACTAATTATTTCCTCCTTTGAACTCATACTGAGCACGCACCAGGGTCTTTCTTAATACCTGTATCATTTAATTGGATTGACTTATTTACACGTTCACCACCATGATTAGACTGTATGCTCCTGGAAACCAAGGACTATGTCTTATTCCTCTCTGTATCCTGGTGTCCAATGTAATATCTGGCACACTGTTGGTTCTCAATTTGTTGAATCAAGTGACACTGTCCCATCTCCAAAAGACAAGTGACTTGAGATAAAGTAGATAAAATATTCTAATCTTAAAAGATTAAATCTCAGTTTTTACGTCTATAAAAGAGATAATACCAAGTCCCAAGAGTCATCATGACATTTGGTTCTAATATCTTTAAGCAATTAATTATTTTACCAATGTTTCACTAATTAGGTGACTAGATAGGTTAATAAAATTTGGATAACCAACTAAAATGACATGCTATAAATAAGTAGAACTACTCACCCTGTAAAGTTACAATAATGTATCAGAAGCCAAGGCAGGGAATTATAATAAAGACCCAAAAAGGGGGGAGGGGAGATGAAGGGACAAGGAATAAAATAAAAGTCTAAAAACAAAGAAAGACGACTGGCCTGCTCAAAGCCTATTATTTTTATAACTCTCTGAAGCTTAGTCACTCTGAAGATCTTTGAGACTTCCTCTTTCTTCAACAGACACACTACCTTCTTCGCACACATGATCTTTTGCTCCTGGTGGCCTCCTATCAGCCCTAACATTATGCATCAATGAAGACTCAGCCATAATAAGGAGCTGGCCTGACTCAACCTTTACATGTTTCAATAATTATATTTGCCAAGTCTAATTCTGAGGGAGAAAGGAACCTCTGGGAGCAGGTCGAACATAAATAAGTTCTGCAACTGTCCTAATCCTAAAGTTATGTATCTGGCCTACTGCCTGCAAAACAATAGCTAAAGGGAGGGGGAGGGGGGAAGGTATTCATCTCATGCACATGCCTTAGAATATCACAGAGGACTAATTAACCCAGGTCAGAGCCTACTGAACATCTTTCTTTTCCTCCTTACCTATGTGAGCATCAATCTCTACAATTTTCTCAATGCTGCTGGGCTCCATGAGTGGGGAGGTAATTCTCTTCTCCACAGCTAGGCACACACCCTCTGACGTCTGGATCCCAATGGCTGTAGAACCAAGCTAAAGAGAAAGATGTTGTGACTACTATGTACAAGTCAAAGAACAGTCTCACATACTCACCAGATAGCTCTCTATCTTCATAAGATAAAAGCTTTAATTGGCCTTATCTCCTATGCAGAGAGAACAAGAAGCACTCTCATAAGTAATATAATGTTTCTGTCAATAGCAAGAACACTGATTTATAGAATTTTATGTTTTTATAAGAGTAAGTTCAATAAAATCTTAAAAACATCTGGAAAATCCACTCCCTAATGCCAGTATTTGGGAGAAGGGAGGATTCTAAAGTGCTAAACATAGTGGGCAAGAAAGGAATAAAACTAATGTTTTTTTGTGGACCTGGTCTCTTTTCTTCTCTGCTATCTATCTTGGACTGTCCCCAAAGGTGGTATTTCCCAAGTTTATGTGACCTCCAGAAAAGAAAGAAAAAGGAGAATGGGAATGGGAGGGAGGAAAAGAAAAAGAAACGTGACCATCACCACCACCAACATAAAAATACTAAATTTAATCATTCAAGGCCACTAGTAGTCCATAATATATAATAGCTTAAATTCATCTCATCATCTCCATTCCACCTTCCCAGTCATCTATCTCTCTATGCCTGTTTCCTGAAAAAAAAAAAGATAATGATAACAATACCTACATCAAGAGGGATAAACACATTAATACATAAAATGTTTAAAGCGGTGCCTACCACACAACACATGAACAGATGTTATTCTATTACATGTCTAGATTACTTTAATAGCTTCTTCCCATCTTTGATCTCTCTCCCAATGAATTTTTCATGTTATAGCCTAATTTGGCTAATAAAAATACTATTATATTTCTTCTCTCAAGAAATAACATCTTCTTATACTGTCCATAAATGAAATCCAAATAAACTTTCAGGGCCTTCATAATCTGATGCCACTTTTCCCTTCCAACCTTATTAACTCGTTATTCTCCAACAAAATTCCTCAGGTATAGTTCAAGTCATTTGTTCAAGCCATATTATCCCCTGCCCTTGCACCACTGCTTGTGCTGTCTCCCCGGCATACATTCTTCTGCCAATCCAAATTCCACACCTCATTCATGAAGCCTTCCGTGATTGTGCTCTTTCGAAAGTCCCATTATAATTACCATAGTTCTTTCTATGAAGGAATCACTGACAAGAGTGAACTCCACAAAGCATTCTAAAGAATTCCATGAATCTTTTGCTTAACATGTCTGCAGATTGAATGAGCATATCTCACACATTAATTTTCAAGTATATGAAGTTGTAACTTTATTTAGAAATGTTATTAAATGTATACCAGCTTTCTTTTTTTTTTTTTTAGAGACAGAGTCTCACTTTGTTGCCCTCAGTGGAGTACCACAGAGTCACAGGTTACAGCAACCTCCAACTCTTGGACTTAAGTGATTCTCTTGCCTCAGCCTCCCAAGTAGCTGGGACTACAGGCACCACCCACAACGCCCGGCTATTTAAATGTATACCAGCTTTTTATTATTTAATTTCTTAATCAACAAGCATGTGCACAATTATAGGAAATGAATTGTAAAAAAATTTATGTAAAAACTATGTGCTAATCCTTCTCATTTAAAGATGCAGGCTAAATATATCCATTAGCTCCACTCCTTCCTCAAGTCTGTTAATACAAAAATTAAATGGCTTAAAAAAAAAAAAAAAAAGGCACAATTCTACTAAAATGAAGAGATGGGAGAAGATACAGCAACAAAACTTTGAAGCTAGAAAGAAAAGTGGTTAGTGATAATTCACTTAAACAGACCTGAGAAATTCAAATCCTAAAACAGCACTAAAGAAGTCAAGAAACACCTGGGCCAGGCACAGTGGCTCATTCCTGCAATCGTAGCTTGCTGGGAAGCCAAAGTGAGATAACTGCTTGAGGTCAGGAGTTTCAGATCAAACTGGACAACATAGCAATAGATTAGGTGGTTGTAAGGTGTTAATTTCCTGGTTTTCTGTTCTATTCCAAGTGTCTATGTCTCTATTTTTATGCCAGTACCATGCTGTCTTGACCACTATGGCTTTGTAGTACAGCCTAAAATCTGGTATGGTGATGCCCCTGGCTTTATTTTTATTACTAAGAATTGCCTTAGCTATACGGGGTTTTTTCTGGTTCCATACAAAACGCAGAATCATTTTTTCCAAATCTTGAAAGTACGATGTTGGTATTTTAATAGGAATGGCATTGAATAGGTAGATTGCTTTGGGAAGTATAGACATTTTAACAATGTTCATTCTTCCCATCCATGAGCATAGCTAAGGCAATTCTTAGTAATTCTTATTAGCATTCTGTACTTGTTTTAGGGATGAAATATTTTTCTTTTCTTTTTTTTTTTTGAGACAGTCTCACTATGTTGCCCTTGGTAGAGTGCTGTGGCATCACAGCTCACAGCAACCTCAAACTTTTGGGCTTAAGCGATTTTCTTGCTTCAGCCTCCCAAGTAGCTGGAACTACAAGTGCCTGCCACAACGCTTGGCTAATTTGTGGTTGTAGTAGTTGTCATTATTGTTTGGCAGGCCTGGGCTGGATTTGAACCCACCAGCTCTGGTGTTAATGTGGCAGCGCCCTAGCTACTGAGCCACAGGCATGGATCCTGTTTTATTTTTCTTAAAAAGAACTTTTTTTCTAACTTTCAATTTTTTTTTCCTTTGGAGCTAGTCAGATACTTTAGAGCTGTGTTTTTTGAACTGCAGGTATAGACCTGTTAGTGGACCTTGCAATCAAGTTAGTGGTCATGAGGAGGGAGCATTTCTTTTTTCTTTTTTCTTTTTTTTTTTTAATAGAGACAAAGTCTCACTTTATGGCCCTTTGGTAGAGTGCCATGGCGTCACAGCTCACAGCAACCTCCGGCTCTTGGGCTTAGGCGATTCTCTTGCCTCAGCCTCCTGAGTAGCTGGGACTATAGGTGCCCACCACAACGCCTGGCTATTTTTTTGTTGCAGTTGTCATTGTTGTTTAGCTGGCCTGGGCTGGGTTTGAACCCGCCACCCTCCGTGTATGTGGCTGGCACCATAACTACTGTGCTATAGGCACCGAGCCTAATTTTTTTTTTTTTTTAAGAAATAGAGTATTGCTAAGACTGCCATGGCAATTGCAACAACAAAAATAAACAAATGGGACTTCATTAAACTGAAAAGCTTCTGTACAGCTAAGGAGATAACAACCAAAGCAAAGAGACAATCTACACAATGGGAAAGGATATTTGCATATTTTGAATCAGACAAAAGCTTGATAACTAGGATCTATAGAGAACTCAAATTAATCCACATGAAAAAAGCCAACAACCCCATATATCAATGGGTAAGAGACATGAATAGAACCTACTCTAAAGAAGACAGACGAATGGCTAACATGAAAAAAAGTTCATCATCCCTATCTATTAGAGAAATGCAAATCAAAACCACCCTGAGATACCATCTAACCCTAGCGAGAATGGCCCAAATCACAAAATCTCAAAACTGCAGATGCTGGCGTGGATGTGGAGAGAAGGGAACACTTTTACACTGCTGGTGGGACTGCAAACTAGTACAACTTTTCTGGAAGGAAGTATGGAGAAACCTCAAAGAACTAAAGGTAGACCTCCCATTTGATCCTGCAATCTCATTACTAGGTATCTACCCAGAAGGAAAAAAATCCTTTTATCATAAGGATACTTGTACTAGACTGTTTACTGCAGCTCAATTTACAATCGCCAAA
>CAUYPK010061438.1:0-21674 GCA_963574355.1 Loris lydekkerianus
TTAACACAATAACTAAGAAAATGCCAGGAAGGCTATGTTAACCAGTGTGATGAAAATATGTCAAATGGTCTATAAAACCAGTGTATGGTGCCCCATGATCGCATTAATGTACACAGCTATGATTTAATAATAATAAAAAAAACTCTTAATGTATATTGAAGATAAAGAGTGATAAAGTCTCTCTCTTGCTCAGATCCTAGTTAGGCTACTCCGAGCCCCCTTCTTGAGTAGGCCCAGACTTTCATCTCTGTTTTTGCCCAATCTGCATAGTCTAGTTTTAGCAAGAATATCTCAAATATTAGTTAAGAGATAATTTCCTATTTTTGATATCTGATCCCCTCAATAGCTAATTGATTTCTTTATTCCCCACCTTTGATGTATTAGGTCTTGATCTGCCTTCAGTAAGAATCTTGTGAAGTTGACTCAGCAATAATTCCCCCACCCTTGATGTTTCCTCTTGTAGTTCTCCACTGAATTATCCCCTCACTCTGCTTATTGGCTACAAGTTGTCAGCTTTTTTTTGCTATATTCTGAATTGAGCCTAATCTGTTTTAGAATAGCCTTGATATCTATTACAGTATTACTGCATAAAGTCTTAAATGTTTTAGCAAGTGTCAGATAATTCTTTCTTGAACAAGAAAATCAGGATAAATAAATGGAGTAATCCTCTGTAGACAGGAAAGATGATCTGGAAATTCTCTATTCACCAGGGGTTGATTGTTATTTACAAAGTTGAATAGTTTGCAAACCAAGATAGCTGTATGTAGGCTTTTCTTTCAGCAATTCTTCTGGCTTCAATAAAAAAGTCCTCAAACTTTATTCTACATATTTACTCAACATAAAGCTAAAAGTACTCTGCATTAGGACTTACTCAAGAATTTTCAAGTGTAGTACTGATACTTGAATTTTTCCTTTGCCTTCTTATTTCTGGATAGGACCCTATTCTCTGTTGGTTTGTATTTTATAATACCTTCTTTCATGAATATTTAACTGCATATTCAAAGTAATTTTATAAGAGAAGTGTTACTGTCTTCATTTAAGAATGAGGAGATTGAGAACAAATGTAGGCTATCTATCCAGTTTCAGGTGGGAATAGAAATTTTTCCAAGAGTACATACAATAGATTCCAGTCCCCCTCCTCAACCCTGGAAACTACTTCAATGCCTCTGTCTGTGTCAAGTCTTTTAGTTGTTAACTCCTAAATGGACTCTGCTTGACCTGTGACTTGCTTTGTTTAGTGAGACAGTAGCAAATGAGTCATAAGCAAAATCAATGAATGCTTGCATATTTGGGCTTGCTCTCTTCCTGTTCTTGGAGTTCTGTGACTTCCCTGTGAATAAGCCTGCTGGAGGATCAAAAACATCTGGCCCAGTCACTTCCATTACCCATTATCCAACACTCAGTCAGCACCCAGAAGCAGAGCTGCATGGATGATCAGCAGCTGTTCCTGGATGCTCGACTCCTGTCAAGATTAGAAGAATCAGGCAACTGAAGTTAGCTCAAATGTCAAACCCACATAACCAGGAACTAAATGTTTTCTGAAGTTTGAGTTCGTTTATATTTTAGCAAAAGTTAACATACACATGAAAGAGTGATGTCAAGGTGGTTGCTCTTGAGAGAAGGAGCTTAGCATAGCACACACTTACTTTGACTGTTGGTAAGAATATGCAGGTGCATGTTCGTTGGATGTGTCCACTGCTATCTGTTGTTGCTGACCACTGGTGTCCTGGGATGAAGGTGCCACTGTCTGGGGAGAGGTATCAGTAACAACACCCTAAGGAGGCAAATAAAAACACAGAAGCCTTACTTGTTTAAGCAGAGGGCCCTTTTCCAGGTGGACCGTAAAAGCCTCTCTTCTACTTGGCTCTCAGCTACATAAACTCACAGTAAGTACTTAAAGGATAATCGCAGAGCATGTCTGGATAAGAGCTAAGAAATTCATGCTAATGTGACAACATGAAGCCTTGCCGTCATATGGTGCATATTTTTATCTATAATAAAAAAAATAAAATAAAATAAAATAAAGTAATAATGAAAAAAAAAAAAAAAGAAGAAGTCCTTAGAGTAGTCAAGTGTTAGAAACCATTTTGCCCATACTCAAAACTTTTCAGCCAGAGTGGCATGTAGCCACACTAAATAACAATTTATTAATCACAACACTAATTCAGAATTCCTATAAAAACTTGTATGTTCAAATATTTCCAAGGGTATTTCACTGTACCATATCTATGTCACTTGGTGAAACAATACACTCTGACTTTAATAAAAGTCTACTTGAAAGTTTGGAAATCTTTTAAAAGGATGCTACTGAGTAGGTTTTCCTTTCAGCAATTTGATTTGTTTTCCAAGACATGAACTGGAATTCATTTAGAAGTTTCAGAAAACAAACAAAAAACCTTGTTCTTGATTTTGATTTGCTCTTTCTTCATCCTTACTATTTTGTGTTTCTCACAGATGCCAGCAAGAATGGGTTGTTGGAATCGCCAATGACTGGGGACATACATTTGTTTTCAAGAGAGGTATAAGTGGCTTTATTCAACGTTAGTAGCCCTGCAGAGGGCACTGTCTTAAATACATTTTCTTGGTTTTACTTATGGTTTTGGATATCTGCAGTGACATTTGGTTTCAAATGTTCTTGGTCAATGCTCTGTCAGTGACTAAAGTTTCCTAAAATTCTTCTTTAGTATCTGGAAATTATCCATGTTTTAATTCATTCTTTTCTTTCTTAATGCATTATTTGGTATTATGTTTTTCTGAACTTTCTACCAGCGTTTACTTGGGTAGATACTAGTGAATGAAGGTTGAAAAGTGTTTTGACATAGAAACTGAATTGGTGCTTTTCTTTATAAATAAAAATTCTTGACAGTATGTATCAGAGCATACTTATATTTTTCTCAGTGAAAGACATTTTTAATCCTAAAATTTGACTGTAACTAGATTATTTCCAATAAGCTACACTGTCAAGTGGGTCTCATAGTCATCAAAATGCACAAATTTTGTAGATACGCATATGCCTTTGGTGTCAACATAGAAAAATGCAAATATGCGGCAGAAATTTACATTTAAGGTGCCTAGAAAGTCGAGATTCTTAACTTTCTCATACCATTGATGCTTTCTTAACAGCTAAGGGTAGCAAAAAACATGTAGTGTAATCACAAAATCTTGAAATTCTGAAAAGACAATTAAAATTCATTTAATAGGACACATTTTTTTGGGGGGGAGGAGGGGCTATAGGCCTGGAACACATAAAAGACTTAAAAGTTAAACCTTCTTGGAACAGTGTCCTGTTAAACTTACAGGCTTCTCAAATCTCAATATAAAAAAACATTTGTCACAACTCATAACAACTAATAAACTAACATTTTAAAAGAGCCAATTTAGTCTATAAAGGTCTCCCTTCATTTCCATAGCTCCAGAGGTTGAGAAAGTCTTGGGGATTTTTGGGTAAAGTGGTGCCACTACACTAGCTGCTTGCCAATTAATATGGCACCTAAGACATCAATCCAGACAAGTCTCTGCTAATGAGAAGGAATGCATAGTGATCAATTTGCACATGTGCATCATGTGTGGGGAATAAACAGCAATAGAAAATAATCACTAGAACAAGGGTGAGGCATCCACATCTCAGTGTTTTCTTGCCATCTGATAGCTCTTTACTTTCTCCTTTTCTATGGAGTTTTATGGCTTATCCAGTATAAAGATGTGTAGAGGGCATGAATTTAGCCCAGTGAAAAGACAGGGGAAAAAAGGCAAGGCTTCCATTAAGAACAAGATGACATCATCATTTATCACGTGTACAACAGAATGTTACAACAACTTCTTTCTTATCTATGGGAAGCCACAAACATGTCATTCACCAGTGGTTTTTAATTTTTGGTGCATATTAGAATCACTGGAGAGCCATTAAAAAATCCTCACATCCAGTCCATATTATAGACAAATATTGATCAGAATATTTAAGGCTAAGACCAAGGAACCAATATTTTATAAAGTTTCTGAAATAATTTCCATGTACACAGAAGTTTGGAGACCAGTGCCCTAGCCCAACAACTTTCCAATTTTAACATTCATCTGGATCACTGAGTGATCATCTTAACTGTAAATTCAGGTACAGTGAGTCTGGGGGGTATCTGAGGGTCTGTATTTCTAACAAGCTCTCAGAGGCTCCCAATGATGCTGGTCCAGGAATCACTCTTTCAGGGACAAGGCACTGGAAACAACTCAATCAAACAACTGCAAACTTTTCTTCTTCCCTGTGTATAAAGTATTTGTGGTTAACTTTTGATGGTGTAGTGATTTGGTCTCTGCTCTTTTCTCTAAATATGAAAATGACACATTTCATGTGCCAAGCAAAGCAGACATGTTTTTGAGTACACTTTCATATACTGAGCTTACAATTTCAAATTTTAGAGAAAAACAAAAATTACAAATGAGTATTCCTTGGATTACTGAAAGACCAAAGTACACGTGACTGAGATTTATTTCCTATTACCCAGAAATGTCCAACCTGTGGCCAAAGTGTTGCATGCTGATTTTTTTTTTTTAATTGAAAAGTAAATTTATTTCAGGTTAATTTGAAAGTATAAAAAATCAGGTCCAAATATTTGATTTTGTTAAGTAGAATCCCTCTTGTGGTTATGTCACATACTCAAAAGGTGTGTCAAACACCCTAATGGTGAGAGCACCCCAACATCCTCTCCTTGGCCCCTCTTTCATTACCTGGTCCCCTAACTTGAATTGAAACAAGTTTTCTCCTATGTGGACATGTATCATATCATCTACTGGCTTCGTGTTAGTATTGAGTACATTGGACAATTGCTTTTCCGTTCTTGTGATACCTTACTAAGGAGAATGTGTTTCAGCTCCATCCAGGTTAATACAAAGGATGTGAAGTCACCATCTTTTTTATAGCTGAATAGTATTCTATGGTATGTATGTATCAGGATTTGTTAATCCAATCTGAGTGGATGGACATTTAGGTTGTTTCCATGTCTTGGCAATTGTAATTTGAGCTGCGATAAACAATCTAGCACAAATGTCCTTATGATAAAATAATTTTTTTTTTTTTCTTCTGGGTAGATGCCTAGTGGTAGGATTGCAGGGTCAAATGGGAGATCAAACTGGAGTTCTTTGTAGATTCTCCATAGTTCTTTCCAAAGAAGCTGTATTAGTTTTCAGCCCCACCAATAGTGTACAAGTGTTCCCATCAATCCACATCTGTACCAGCATCAGTAACTTTAGGTACATGCTAATTTTGTGAGTTTTTTTTTCTTTTTTTTTGGCTTATCTATGGTGTTGGATATCGTGAAAAGTGAACACAAACCTTTCTATTTTGCTCATCAGCTTTCATTAGTGTTTGTGTATTTAATACGTGCCCCAAGACAACTCTATTCTTCCAATGTGAAGCAGAATAAATAAAGGTTGAATGCCCCTGCTCTAACCTTTTCTGAGATAGGGATAGACTTACTTCAATAGAAACAGCTGTCGGAGGCACAGGCGTGTACTGGGGAATGTAGGTCCCTTGCATAGGAGCAGCAGCAGTCATATACTAGAGGGAATCAAAGAAAAATGCATGTAAATTTTGAGTTGCGACCAGAATGAATATTAAACACCACATGAGACTGCTTTCGATATATGGCTCGTGGCCAGTGCATAATTAGTCAGACTCTATTTTGACCAAAAATAAGGCAGTTCCTAAAAGCATTGCATAATCTCTGCTTACTGATCAGTACCAACAGCAGTCCCACCTCTACGGTTTTCATTAGGAGTTAATTCACCTCTGTCTCTCACTTTGTCTTTTTAAGTATTCTGTATAAGTCACAAACATTTCACATTTCACAACTAAACACCAAGTCCCTGAGGGTGAGATGATGTCTGTTTTTTCTCCATTTCAATTCTAGTACCCATCACATAGTAGGCTCACAACAAGCATTTGTTGAATGAATGAATCATCATATTAATTGTTAGTAATAATTTATTTTCAAATTTTAAAAAGTAGAGAAATATTGTAAGAAATATTTATGTAGCCCATTCATTATTGGCAAATGTCATTTTGTCATCTTGACACTTAAAACACAAGAATTAGAGTATTACAGATAATGTTGAAGTCTTTTCTTCCTTTTCCCTATTCCATTCTCATACCACCCATGGTATTTCCTTTCCAAATCCCTTTAATCCTCCAAATTTTCCACATCAAAATGAAAAATAAAATAATTTTTCTAAGCTGTAGTATTCAACAAAGTACGATAATGTGTATGTTCCAATGAAAAAAAAGGGAAGCCCAATAATATAAAAGCTCACCTACCTAAGCATATAAACTATGACCCACATTCCTAACACACACATTATACCTGCAAATTCAAAATTCCATTCTTTGAGAATTGAATTTTGTATAGAATCATCTGTGTTTTCAAGTTTCTAAACTTGACCAGTATCACAAAACTTTAAAGCCCAAATCATCTAATGAAAACAAGCCTTCACAATTCATAAAGGTTAAAGGAGTGATTTAAAAAAAAAAAAAAAAAAAGCCTCTGATATTTTGTTCTTCCGAATTTGCTGAGATCAAATACTAAGTGCTGTATAAATATAAAAAAACCTAAATTACTCTGTTTTGTGTATCTTAGTACTTTCAATATCCAAGAGGCAGGATGATTCTGAATCAAGGAAAATGTCTTAGTGGAGACTAGACCATTGGTGGTTGTTGTTCATAATTACCTGTATTCATAGATAAATATAGTGATAAATCTACTTTGGAATAAATGATTTGCCATCCTAAACTAAACATTGGTTTACTCTATTTGCTAAAAATGTAAACAGTCTTAATGGAACAACCCTAAATCAAACAAACCAAACTGTTGTCTACAATATATTTGTTGCTGCTAACAATAGAGCATTATTCATATCTATATTAAAAACTACCTTATAATTTGGACCATGAGCAATTGTTTGAAAGGCCTGGTGCTATTAGTCATTTAGCCTTCTAGTTCAAAACTATCAGAGATTTCTACGCTCTGTTCTCTGTGCTCTCACATGTATCACTCTTCTATTAAATTGTCCAGACTATCATCTTTTTAAAGGCCTTAGCCAAGTTTTACTTGTCGCTGCATCTTCCAGTATAAAAAGTAGTGCCTGGTACCCAGTAAGTAATTGTTTAAGGACTGAATGAAAAGCTACAAAAAAAAGGCTATAATTTCCAATTAAAAATCTTGTATGTTTCTTGGCCATCGATCATTCTGAGTTTATAATAGATGCTGATTTTATCATCCCCCATGATGTGTTTGTATAACCTTTAAACAAATACCTTAGCCAACTCTACTCATCCTTATCCTCATGCCTTTAAGCAGCAATAAATACTCAGATATTACATTGCTATCAAAATCTCCAATGAATATAGAACTGTGGAGTCACATTTCAGGATTATTATATCATATCTAGATCCCTATGGCTGGCATGCATCTGCCCTGTTAACAAAACTGTTCTAGGGAGTGTGCTGTAGATAACAGTTCCCCGGCCAGGCCATTTCAGATAGGTGATTTGTCTCTGTTACATAGGGTCTAAATATATTTTCATTTAGTATTCCCTGCATTGTATTCTTTGGAACACTGGAGCTATACTGAGAGAAAAGCTTTCTGTGTTCTAAAGCATTGAGCAATGCTGCATAACATAGCCTTTTCTTGATATTGAAATGTAGTTAAAAAAGAAAAAAAACACTGAGAAAACTTGTTTTACAGAAGCCTATTTAAAGGCAAATAACCAGTATTTCTAAAACGTGTTTTTTTTTTTTTTTTTGGTAGCACCTATTAATTTTGGTTAAAACTGGCACTCTGAGGAATAGACTTTGGAAAATATTTCTTTAGTTGAATCTTAAAACTCTAGCTGATTTGTAGCAAGTGTAAAAATGTACATATTTTTTAACCAACTAATAATTTTAGCTAAGTATAGAATTGATACAGGTGTAGCCATATTCTACCCTTTGGTCATGGTTTTCCAAGATTTACCATATACTAATTTACTATATATTAATCCTTCACCTATTTAGGTACTTTCTGTTCTCAAGTTAGTAATGCTCAACTTTGCAACTGGGACTAATAAGTTAGTATGTGCGGATGTTGCATAAAATGATGTTACTGACACTCATCTGCAAGACTCTTCTCTGATTCATCCCCATTCTACTATCTGCATCTCTAAGGAGACAATCTGTCACCGGCAACCAAACCAATATAGCCATGTTTACCAGTTCACATGAGAATCCATTTAACTATTTAGATCTCCCTTAGCAAATTAAAAACTTTCCAGGTAATATGTTTAATGAGATGCATTTTATGTGATTCTTACATAAGTTTCAACTGCCTCTGAATTATTCAAATCTACATCTGTGTTTTATTTTAGTAAAGTGAGTAAGTGTGCCTTCACTTCTCCCACAGTATTGAATGAAGTTATAAACATGACTCAAACTGAACTGCTTCTGGAGCAATTCATACTTGTCTTTTTGGAACAATACTGTGAATCTGGCAGTGTGATTTACCCATTTTACATATGAAAAAACTGAGGCCTAAATACAATGGGAATAAATCACAGTTCTGACCTAGTAGACTATGATTTTTAGTCTACTTCATTCATTATCTTTGAAGGCAAGTAAACAGAGTGCTAAGACCTTCTTTCTGATCATTGCATGTAATATAGATGTTAAATTATTTTAATGACCTTCATTAATTGAATTTCTAATTAAGAAATATACATGGTGGACACAAAGTTCATGTGCAACTTAAAATAGTTTAACCTAGTAAATTATAGCAAACAAACTTTATTCTACCTTATAGAATAATATGCCATCGACTGGTATATTTATTGTTAATTTATTTTTTATACATATTATTGTACCTTCACTTTATAATCCAAACACCTAATTTTCTTCTAGTAGGCCTACCTCATATACTTGGTAACTTACTTTTATGCTGCTTTTCTGAATAAAACCAATAGAGAAGTTATAGTATAAATGAGATCATCTCAGTTCATTGTGTTATGTGTGTGTATGCATATATATCTTTTAATTAAAAATAATATTTCTGGTTGCTTTTCTTTTGTCATAGAAACCTAGTAACCCTAGTAGAGCTTGAGAAAGTTCTTTTACAATTAAAAACTGAATTATTTTGAGTAAGTCAATGCTATTGAATTACATGCCCCTTAAGACTATTATCTCACTATAAATTCTTGGAATGAAATTCTTCTATAGTATATATATATATATATATATACCCTAATATATATATATTAGGGTAAAGCATCAAGAAGTGACAGTCTTATAAAATTAGGAGCAAGTATTTACAGGTAATGGCTACATCTATGTTTAAGCTCAACTCTCAACTTGTGGTAATTGGAGACAAATAACTCTGAACTTTCTGTGCAAGCATACAGTTTGATTACTTTTAAGAGCACAGATAAACTGCAGTGAGACTTAATAATACAGATAGAAACAACATTGGTTAGATCTGGGTGCTTTAGACTCTGCTTTCATTTCATCTAGCTAATAAATGACAGAGGACTAAAAGAATGACCTGAGATACCAATTCTGCTCTTTAACTTGATAAATTCTCATAGGGCACGTATTAAAACCATAATAAGAATAGATACGTATCCTGTAAGCTAAACTCTTTTATTAGCATTTCCCCAAAGCCATAACATTTCTGTCAAAATTTTCTCATGAACACAAATTATTTATTTTGTACTTTTAAAATACAGGGCTAATGGGAACTACATTACAATGAGATGACATAGATAAAATGGTTTAATCTGTACAATATGTATCTATCAGTAGCAGTTCACAATAATAGCATTAATGAATAAATATACTTATACTTTTTGATAAACATCTTGATGATTTTTGCATATTTGGAAATCACTAGATTTTCACATGTGAATGTGTAGGAGTACTGAATAGCTATTTTCAAACCCACAAAATAAATTCCAGACTCTATCACTTGTTCCAAGAAGTCTAGACACTGCAGCACTAAGATAGTGACATGAAGGAAAAAAAAATGTGAGATTGGAAAGGAATTGTGTTTTTGCTTATTTAAGTTTGAATAAACTGCTTCTGTTACTGTGGAATCATTGATTATTCTGAGCAAACCAAGAAAAAACACTCACATTAGTAGTTCTGGATTGATTCACTCTTCTTCCACCAAATAAAACCAAAATTTAAGTTATTTATCTATTTCCCATGAGGAAACGTTCCAAATTCATTATTTGTAGATCAAGGGAGGGGAAAGAAAGTTCTTGCATTTCAATTTTTAGAATTTTTTAAAGAAATTGATCAATCTCATTTGGAGTTATCATTATACTGCTTAGATTTTAAATTGATGTTTCTAGTCTTTGCTACAAAATGTGTAAAGCTGATTAACAAATTTCAGAAAGAGGAATTTTTTAGGTCCTAACGAACTCTGAAAGTCAGTAGGAATGTTAGAGAAAAGCTGTACACATACATCTGTGAAAGAAAGTTGACCAGAACAAAACAGAGATTATGGTATATGATGCTAAAAGCAGGCAGTATGAATTACTTTCAAAATCATGGAGTTCAAAGTTTCTTTTAACAAAGAAAGCTTGAGGATATAAGGACTAACCTGAGCCATGATTTGCCAGAGTTGGATGAATTGCTGAAGGAAGAGCATAATCTCCAGCAAAGGTTTTCTGGAGTTTTGTGGGCCAACACTTTAGATTTGTATGAGTCTATCATTTCTGAGTTTAGGCACATTCCAAACCTGGGTTGGTAAACTGATATCTTGCATCCTGGCTTTGCTTAATTTAGCAGTATTAGCTGCCTTGAGTATAAGTCTAAGAATGCCTTCTAAGTTTGCATGACACTCAATGAATTAGAGGCTATCCATTAAGAGGTTTATCCTTAGAAATACAAAGAGAAAAATCTACTCTAGGTCACAGTAAATCTGGATTCCTACCTGAATCCTTACTTCTCAGCTATTCTTATATTCTTCATACTTCTGCCAATGAAATATTGGATAATGAAATAGATCCCTATCCAGGAAAGTAACCACATATGCTTTCATAATGGTTTATATTACTATTAATATATAAGCTGACTATTTACTTTTAAAAGTATTAATAGAGAAATAATAGTGAGGCATGGCGGTGGACACCTGCAGTCCCAGCTACTTGGGTGGCCCAGGAGTTTGAGTCCAGCCTGGAAAACATATCAAGACCCTATCTCAAAAGAATAAAATAAAATAAAAAAGAAAAACCATGCCTATAATCCCAGAACTTTGGGAAGCCAAGATAGGAGGATTGCTTGAGGCCAAAAATCCAAGGGATATACTTCTACTGCGAGTGAAAGCACTAAAAGGAGGAAGAAGACCAGTTAGTGGGCTTGATAGATAGTGGGAATTCAGAAAACTATTAAACAAGAAATATACATTGTTTTCATTGTACTCTGGAGTAGGGGATATTTGCTTGTGATATGCAGCAAAGACAATAACAAGGAAGATTCTTGGATATTGTTCTCACCTTGGAAGTCTGCAAAATCTTACCCACTGCACAACAGTGGGGGATAGTTATTCCTATTAGATCACAGGTTATGGAGGTCTTCAATTTGGCAGAGAAAGCAAGTTTCATGAATGTATTAGAAAAAATAAACACAAGGTATGTCAAGTTTGAACATGTGCGTAGATCTCTATTGTATCAATAAAAATAAAAGATAACACTATGGAAAGGTAGTTGACCAAGAAATTATGTCTCAAAATTTAAAATTTGAAAGAACTCTATATAGACACGAAATTTTGTGTCTCTCCCCAAATTTTGTAATAGATTCGGCTTAACATAAAATCTTGAGAAAGATGGACAGACGGAAGATTCATTGGACCACAAAGACCACTTGGTAGGTAAAGACGAGTGATTCTGATAAAAACTGAGAACTAAATGTCCATCAGATTGGAGAATGAAGGTCATCTGTAACTACAAAAGCATATTTGTAGTGGAATAGAGGGAATGACCCCTTGGATTCAAAAGAAAACGGAAAGTGAGTAAGTAGAAAACATAATTAAGAGGACATTATGAACAACTATGTGCTAATAATTTTGACAACATATAAAATGGACAAATTTGTTGAAAATAATAATTTAGCAGAACTGACATAAAAAAGAATAGAAAATCTAAATGGTGTTATATCTACTAGAGACATTGAATCCACAATCTAAAAGTTTCCCATAATAAAACTTTCAGCTTCAATTTGATGAATTTTCTAGATATTTCAGGAATTAATAATACCAATCTTATATAAATTCTTCCAGAGTATACTAAAGAAGGAATGCTTCCCAATTCATTTTATGAGGTTAGCATACTCCTTATACCAAAGTTTGATAGGGACATTAAAGGAAGAGGAAACTATAGCCCAGCTTTCTTCATGAACATCTATATAAACTTCCTAAACAACATTTTAGCTAATAAACCTAATGTGGGATTATTTCATGATTACCTAGTAGGTTTACTATTTGAAAATTAATCAACATAACTCACCATATCAATAAAAAAGAGACTTATGGCATCATCTCAAAAGATTCCAAATCATCTTTCATAAAATTTAACATCTGTATAACTATCTTAACACACAAATAAGAACTATGACTAGAATTCTATATACCGAAAAAATACAGTTAATGTGACAGTTAATGTTGAAATACTGAACACCTTCTATTTACATTTTTCCAAAATGTAAACAGAAATACCGAACACCTTCTCTTTATATTTTGGAAAAAGATGAAGTTGTCCAATGTTATATCTTCAAATATTGTCTTTATGGTTTTGGATAGTGCAATAACACACACACACACACACACACACACACACACACAGAGAAACGGAAGAAATAAAACTGTCGTTATTCACAGATGACATTCTCAAATATATACTAAAGAAGAAAAACAATTTCTGTAATTAATAAGGAAAGTTAGCAAAGTTGCTGAACACAAGTCTATAAAAATTATATTTCTGTATGCAAGCAAGGGACAATTAAGAGTGAAATTTTAAAATATACTATATATACAGCATAAAAAAATCAAATAGATAGAAATAAATTTGAGAAAAGGCAATGAGAACTTTTGTACTAAAAATTAGGAAGCCTTGATGAAAGAAACTAACACCTAAATAAATTGAGAGATTTACCACATTCATCAATTAAAACCCTCAGTATTATTAAATTGTCAATTCTCCTAACAAATTGTAATCCCATTTGAACTCTAAACTGATCTCTTGGTGGAAATAAACAATCCCATTCTAAAATTTATATGTAAATATGAAGGACTTAGAATATTCAGGAAAATACTGGGGGCAATAAGAAAAATTTGAAGGATGTATATGACTAGGTATTAAGAGTTATTAAAAAGTTATAGCAACTAAAATAATGTAATAGTGTAATAGTGTGGTATTATGACAAGGATAGGAAAATAGACTAATGGAACTGAATAGAGAGACTAGAAACAATATACATTTGCCACCCGATTTAAAACAAGAGTGTCACCACAATTAAATATGGGGGAAATGATCTTTTAAATGATGATGGATCAGCTGATTATCTCTACAGGAAAGTGACCTGACTCCTTCTTTACACCACAAACAATTAAGAAACAATTAGATCATAAACATAAAAATAAAAATGATAATGATATAGCTTTTAGAAGAAAATAGGGGGTAAGTTTCATGATCTTGAGAAAAGTAAAAATTTCTTAAACATGACTCATAAAGCCCTAACTATAAAAGAAGATTTTTACAAATTATCAAAAGACTGAGAGAAGATGATTATAAATCATATACTTGATAAACATTGTTTACAGAATATATATATTTTTAAAGATCCACAAATCTTTAAGAAGACAGAAAACCTAACTTAGAACATGAGTAGGAATAAACCATTAATACCCACAACAACTTAGATTAACCTCTAGAGAAGTGTGCTGAGCCATAAAGAAAAAATCCAATCCCAAAAGATTAGATACTGTATAATTTTTGTGTCTATAACATTTTTGATGTGCCAAAATGTTAGAAATGGAGGATAGGTTAGTGATTGTCAGATTTAGGGAAGAGGGATGTGGATGTGAAAAGTAAGCAGCTCTGTTTGTGGAGGAGAAGAATCCTACGGCATTGAGACTGCCCATTATCCTGCCTGTGGTGGTAGATAAACACATATACATTGGTAGTAAATTTGTATAGAACATGCATTGTATAGACACAAATGAATTAAAAAAAATTGAGAAAATATGAATAAGATCTGTGAATGGTATCAATGTAAATTTTTCAATTGTGATGTTCTACCATAGTTATGCAAAATGTTACCACGGGGAAATGGGGACAAGTGTACAGGGAATGCTCTATATAATGTTTTACAACTACATTGTATGAGGCTACAATGATCTCAATAAACATTTCATTAAAAACCCAAATTTAAATAGGTGTCTATGTATGTATATATGTATGTGCATAATTTAGTTAGTTAATGTAAATGGCCAGTTTGTACATGAAAACGTGATTAATCTCACTTATTGATCATCAGGGAAATTCAAGTTAAAAATATTAACATAACACTACACTCCAACCAGGATGGCAAAGATGAAAAAGACTGACAATACCAAATGTTGGTGAGGAAGTGAACAACAAGAAGTTTCACACACTGCTAGTGAGAGCTTAGGTTGCTACATCTATAAAACTGTTCAGCAGGACCAATAAAGGAGAATACTTGCAGAGCTTATTATATAATTATAATTCTAGGTATGTACACAACAGAAATCTTACATATATCCACCAAAAGATATGTATAATATTTTTAAAATAGCATTATTTATAATGAGTCATGCTGGGAGTACTCTAAATGTTTATCTATAGTAGGATTAATAAATTATAATATATAGTATAGCATAAAACAATGGAAAAACAAACTGCTCTACAAATATTGATGAACCTCACAGATATAATGTTGAGTTAAAGAAGATAGACTTAAAAGTCTTCATACTATATGATTTCATCTCCTTAAAGTACAAAAACAAACCAAATCTATGGTGCTAGAATCAGGATTGTGAATACTTTTGTAGGGATAATATAAAAGCAGAAAGATGAGAAAGCTTCTATGATGGTAAAATCCTTTTATATCTTGATCTGGATACTGTATACATGAGTGTTTATACTTGGTAAGATTTATGGATATGTAAATACATGAATTGCACACTCTTCTTCATATATGTTATACTTCAATAAAAGAGTCTTAAAAAAGACAGGAAAATGGAAAGGCTGATTTTAGATGAAAGCAGGGACATTTTATTCATTGAAAAAGCATAGAATTAATGGCTATAGATGTGAGAACGTTGGGCTATCTATAAGGTACCTATAGTCTCTTTTCATTATTTCTATTTTGAGGAGGGATGCGAGGTGAAAGTGAGAGACAGTGTGTTTGAAAGTCTGAGAGAAGGTATAAAATAGTTGTCTTGGAGACTGGAAGGGTGAATTGGCTGGGACCATATAATAAGATTTCTAAGTAGTGCTGATGGGACATTCAGGTTGTATAGTCACAAAATTGACATGAAATCTACCAGCACAGTGGTAGGTTTTATTCCAGCTGCACAAAGCTGTTCAAAAGGATGGAGCAGACTGAGAATGGAACACCAGTGAGAACAAAGTTTGACCAGAAGAGTATGAGGAAGAGTTAGCCAAGATGCATGAAAAACAGCAATGACAGTGTTCTACTGTAGAACCTCATTCAGACGGTTGTGAGGAAATGAGGGGAAAAATAACACTGAGAGAGTGGAGTGAATAGAAAGGCAGGTTTAAATGGTGTCAAAGAATTGCCGCAACAAGGATCATGAAAGGAGTGTGTGAAGGAAGCAGGTAGTTGTCAGAGGGTGATATGTCTGAAATCAAATGTTCAAAATTTGAGAATTAAAGTACATTAATTGCTAATAGAAAATTCCAGGACAGGGTAGAGAAACATCACCAGACATGAGAAGCTCAGGAAACTGAGAGGCCAAAGTGCTCTTTTGTTAAATTCCAATAAGGGATACATATACTTAATTTATTTATTAGCAACATTCAGTCAAAAAGTTTCGAGCCCCTACTATACATGGTTAGTATTGTTTTAAGTAACCACGTGCTGTAGCATTAAAGGACAGACTGGGTAATAGGACATAATAAAACTCAGAAGAAACTAGTTTGTTACTAATGTATTGGATGTACTGGATAACTCATGCTCCTTTCTCATCTTACACAAAGCTATTTAATTTTATGTACTATTCATTATGGCCGCTCTTACATTCTCCATAGGGTAGCCAATCCAATCCTTTTGAGTTGGACCTTTTGTATTATTACTATTTTATTCTGTTAGTCTTCTCATTTCACATTTGAATTTCCCATCTGCTTATACTTTTTAAAATGTCTCTTAACAGTCTGTATTTTTGCCATATTAGTTTGGTTTAAAAATGGTAAATAATTTAAAAGTGTCTGTAAAGAAATATGGAGAATCCTCAAAGAGCTAAAAGCAGAATCCATTTGATCCTGCAATCCCATTGCTAAGTATCTACCCAGAAGAAAAAATAATTCTACCATTAGGATATTTGCACTAGAATGTTCATCAATGCTCAATTCACAACTGCCAAGAGTTCAAATCAACCCAAGTTCCCATCAACACATGAATGGATTAATAAATTGTGATATCTATCTATCTATCTATCCATCCATCCATCCACCCACTTTGGAATGCTATTCAGCCATAAAAAGATGGAGACCTTACATTTTTTGTATTAACCTGGATGAAGTTGAAGAACATTCTTTTTAGTAAAGTATCATGAGAGTGGAAATCTAAGTAGCCAATGTACTTGATACTAATATGAAATCAATAGATGAACAACTACATACCTACATGAGAGAATAACACAATCAAGTAGGGAGGAGGGAGTGAAGAGAGAAAGAGGAGAGGGGAAGAGAGAGGAGGATTGATAAGCTCTCACTCAATGGGCACGATGTAAGGGTATACAGCACACCCCCTCAGGGAAGGGCTCAACTCTATTTTGAACTATACCTAACAAATGCAAACATTGTAACCTAATCATTTGTACCCTCATATTAATCAGAAGTAAAAATTTTTTTTTAAGGACAGAGTTTCACTTTATCGCCCTTGATAGAGTGTGGTAGTATCACAGCTCACAGCAACCTCCAACTCCTGGGCTTTGGTGATTCTCTTGCCTCAGCCTCCCGAGTAGCTGGGACTATAGGCGCCTGCCACAATGCCTGGCTATTTTTTTGTTGCAGTTTGGCCAGGGCCAGGTTTGAACCCGCCACCCTCGGTATATGGGGCCAGCGCCCTACCCACTAAGCCATAGGTGCTACCCATCTGAAATAAATTTTTTAAAATAAAATATTATGTAAAGAGAAGATCTCTGTAAATGAGAGATTAGGTTAAAGCCAAACCAATATTTATCATCAGTCTCTAAATTTGAATCATCAAGAAGAAATCGCTTTAACAAATAACGTGACTGATCTGTTATCTAGATAGTTTTTTCAGAAACTCATATAAACACACAGCTGAACAATGTACTTCCTCAGCCTCTTTAGGTTCATTTACTTTTTTTTAAGAAGCTAGGCTTTCTTCTTTATGTTTGAAATGAAAGACTGAGAGACTTTGTTAAGAAGACAAGGGAACCAGGAAATCCTCAGTGTGCCTGGAAGCTTTGTTGTTTTCTATTTAAGTTCTGTGACTAAAACATTAAATCAGGCTGGGTAAAGATGCTTCAGCCAAAATGAAAAGGAACTCATTCTGACTGCCACACACACCCAGTAAATTCCATCCCACACAAAACATTTCCTCTCCCTGGTGTCAGGCCCACACATCGTGAATGCCAATCATCCCAGTAGGCTGGAGTAGATAACACATCTCAACAAGAGAAAATGTGGAAGGTGCCCCTTAATGTCCTTTGAAACAGAGTTCAGTCTCTATAAGAGTCACCAGTATTCCTTTTCAACGTATTTATTTTTCAGTCAAGAGATTTAAGAGACAGAACTTCACTTAATCAGCTATTTAAAATATTCACACAAGAGATTGATTCAACATGGGTGGGGAGCAAATTAAGGCAGGGAGAATGTGAGAAGAAAAAAGAAAGAGGTTAGTAACAGTATAAAAAAAGAGGAAATAATAGAAAACAGCAAACTGGAAACTGTAAATATAGGGCATAAATCTATTTGACTAAAACACTTTTAGGAACTATACGTATTCAGAGGAGAAACAGATTTCAATGGTACTAGTTTATCCATGTGAGCACATATAATCTTGGCAATATTAAAACATAATGGAATGGTTTCTGCCAAGCTATAGATATTATCATTTTTTCCACTAAGAATATGAGAAATTGAAAGTAAGGAGCCAAGGGATAGAAAGGAGGACTGGAAGGAAATCAACCCTCTGGTGCCAGAGTCCGGTTTCCACTTCTTGCCAAAGAGTTTGAAGAATAGTTTGTTTGATGAGAGCTGTCAGACCATGGAGAAGCAACACATGTTATCTTGGAGTAAATTTTAACCCACTCCTACGCTGTTCTTAATACTATTGTGACCTCTATCATCTCTTTTATGTTTGGCTGTACTGAAATAGCCAGGTGTTCACAGTTAAGAGCACTCCCTTTCTAACCTCCTTCCTCTGTGTCTTTTTTTGTTTATTTCCACTGTGTTAAAATCGTTTTTTATCCACCTCCAACAAAAACCTAAAACCTGCCTCTAAAGTTATTTCCAAATGCCAAATTCCTGTATGACACTTTGCTTTAGTTGCTTGTTTAGAAAAACTCTCTCCAGTGACATCTAGCAGCTTTTTATCCATGCTTCCTCCATTGCTCTTAACAATCAAATGATGTAAGCTCCTGAAAAGACCCCGCCTGAGTCATCAGGTTGTTAGTTAATAAGAATTCCTTGAGTCAATAAATAAGTGAATGACTCTGGCTGAAAAGCTTAAGGTTTTCAGAGAGAACATAAAAAATTCAGGGAGGCCAGCTAAGAAAGAAGGCTTCTTTCTATTAAAAAAAAAATTAAAGATTGGAATAAAAGGGAAAAATTAAAACTAAGAGAAAAGGAGCTCAGAATCATAAAAAATGTTGCCACAAGCCCTACATATACTTGAGAAGAAACTAGATCCAATTATAAAATCACTTACTATTGAAAAAAATCCAACTGTGTTAAGACAAAAGGAAGCAGGACATCAAATGTGCAAGTAAGATTCTCCATTACAGGAAGATTTTGACTATAGTGGGTAATACTCCATTGAAAGTCATTCTGAGGGTGAGGCTGAAATCAATGGAAATGAAATATGGTAGCTTCGAGGGGGTGGGAAGACATGAATATTGGGCCATAGTGGAATAAGTGAGTCCAAGAAAGGAGGCTAATTTTTGTTTCTGTAATTAGAGGAAAGAAGTTAGGGGTAAATATCAGAATCAATGAGTTTGTAAATTCAGAACCAGGAACCTGAAAGAATACACATTGGGCATTTTTATGAAAATGGTGCAAGTTCACTGCTCAAGGGTACGGGTGCAGTACTGTGAGCAGAAAGTGAATGTCTGTCTGTGATATTTTCACTGGAATAGGTTGAAAGGTGAATATTTAAACTTATTTCTTTGGAAAGTTAGAGAGAAATGTGACCCAGAATAAATAAGAGAATTTTAAGCCGCCTCATTATTATTACTAATTGTGGTAGTAGGGGTGCTTGCTGGCAAGAGAGCAGTTGAAGTGATCCACAATATTTCATCCCACTGACCAAAATCCTAAGCATAATAGTCACAGGAAGTCAATTATTGGGTTGTTATGGATTTTAGGAAGAGCTGGATGTCTAGTATCTGTAATGGCTCCTCAAATAAAGCAAGTACATGTATATCTATACCTAATCTCTATGCATACACATAAACGTATTATAAATTTTACTAATGAAAAGAAAGCAAAGTTCATAATTCTCAAATAATGCTTATACTATATTCTTTATTAAAAACTTCATATAACCCTGAGAGATATCATCTAACCACAGTGAGAATGGCCCACATCACAAAATCTCAAAACTGCAGATGTGGCGTGGATGTGGAGAGAAAGGAACGTTTTTAACACTGCTGGTGGGACTGCAAACTAGTACAAGCTGTTTGGAAGGAAGTATGGAGAAACCTCAAAGTACTCAAGCTAGACCTCCCATTTGATCCTGCAATCCCATTACTGGGCATCTACCCAGAAAAAAACAAAACCCTTTTATCATAAGGACATTTGCACTAGACTGATTATCGCAGCTCAATTTACAATCACCAAAATATGGAAACAGCCTAAATGCCCACCAACCCAGGAATGGATTAACAAGTTTTCTGGTAAAAACTCCAGAAAATATTATAAAATCCCTAAAGGAACTGTAGGCAACTGTGAAGGACACAGGAGATGAGCACATACATATATATATATATAATATATGCATACACACACACAATAAAATTTCTTTTTAATTTTACACAGATTCATTCTACAGGCAGTGAAAGAAAAACAGGAAAAAATACTTATTATCCAAGTATGTATACCACAGAATACTATTCAGCCATTTTAAAAATGGAGATTTTTGCAGAATTTGTATTAACCTGGATAGGAGTGGAACACATTATTCTTAGTGAAGCATAACAAGAATGGAGAAGCATGAATCCTATGTACTCACTTCTGATTGAGGACAATTAATGACAATTAAGGTCACGGTGGGGGTGGCAGAAGGGGAGAGCAGAGAGAGAAAGGAGGGAGGGGTGGGGAAAGGAAGAGCAGAGAGAGGGCAGGAGGGAGGGGGGTGGGTCCTTGGTGTGTGCCACACCTTTTGAGGGCAAGAAATGATTGCAAGAGGGACTTTACCTAACAAATGCAATCAGTGTAACCTGGCTTATTGTACCCCCAATGAATCCCCAACAATAAAGAAAAAAAGAATATGTACAACCCAATATAATATTAATGATAAAAGACTGAATGTTTCGCCCCCAGTAATCAGAAACAAGGAAAGGAAGTCTCTCACCACACTAATTTAAGTAGTTTTAGAAGCTTTAGTCAGTGCAATAAGGCAGGGGAAAAAAGACAGATAAAAAGGAAGAAATAAAACCATCTATATTTTCAGATTGCATCATTGTCTACAAAGGAAACCACAAAAGACTATCACAAAAAATTCTAGAATTAATAACTGAACTGAGCAAGGTCATAGGATAGATACAAAATATTCAGAAATCAATTGTATTTATATATAGTAGCCATTATCACTTGGATATTGAAATTAAAAATGCAATACCAATTAATTCATAAAACTACTTCACCTTTGGGCCCTGTATCCTTAAAAAAAGTTAGAGGCAGTTGAATCAGGTCGAGGTCCGATATCACCAGCTCATTAACCAAGAATCTAACTATTATTCTTCACCACCCTCCATAGCACCAATGACAGGTAAGATTCCCAAAACTGGGACAACCTAAGACGGGATATGGAGAGGCTGCACAGTGGATTACATTCATGGTACCCAAAGACGGGTAAGATCACTCTGCATTCAGTCAACCTAAGACAGGGACCAAACCATTGATGTTTGTATCCCCATGACGGGTAAGACTGAAACTGCAAGAGCAGGCAACCTAAGACAGAGGCTATGTTTTTCCGCCATACAAAAAAC
>CAUYPK010061440.1:0-11392 GCA_963574355.1 Loris lydekkerianus
GTGTTGATGTGCGATCTCCAACCTTCTCTCCTGGTATAGCTCGAATCCTCCAGGTTACTTACTAAATTTCCATCCTTTAACTCTCCTTCTGGATGGGAGCCTCTGTGAAAAGCTGGCTTCAGTCCGCCATCTTGTCTCCCCACCCAGGCTGTTTCAAAAGTTGTCATACACAGAGAAAATGAGAAACTGTAGTTAAATATATTTTTATTTACAGAATATTCATTATAAAATTTTAGAAAGAGGTGGCCAACATGTAGAGAATATTTTGTAAATATTTTGTTAGTGAATATTTTGTAAATAAAGGTACATTTAGCTACATTTCTTCATTTTCTTTTGTATGAAAACTTTTGGGTCACCCTGTAGAAAATTATAAGTAGGCACAAAATTAGAGAAATTACTATAGTACATTTAGTCCCCAAATCAATAATTATCCACATTTTGACCTCCCAAAATTTTGAGGAGAGCAAAATTTTAAATCAGTTCTACACATTATGTCCTTAACATGCAAATACTTTATTATGCATGTATAATATAAGGATATTTTAATTTTCACATGACAATTATGCTATTTTCCTACCTATTAGAATTTAAAATAATTTCTTTTTTAATATTGTTTGGGATTTATTGAAGTTACAAATAATTAGTTCACACTGATTGCATTTATTTGGTAAAGTCCCTCTTATAATTATGTCCTGCCCTCAAGAGGTGTGCCATCCACTGTCACCCTCCATAAAATAATTTCTTAATGGTGTATAATAAGCATAAAATATTCAAATGCATGTACTCTCTCAAAGATTTTTAAAAGTTAATTGGTTTGTTTTGTTACTTCTTTTAATTAGGTTCCAAACAAGATCAGCTTATCATGTTTGGTTCTTTTGTCTTTTAAGTCTCTTTTATTTTATAAAAGCACCTTACTTACACTTCTTTTGTCATTGATTTTTCTGGAGAAACTATGTCATTTGTCCTTACTTTTTTTGGGAGACAGAGTCTAAAGCTGTCACCCTGAGAAGAGTGCCATGGCATCACAGCTCACAGCAACCTCAAACTCCTGGGCTTAAGGGATTCTCTTGCCTCAGCCTCCCAAGTAGCTGGGACTACAGGCACCTGCCACAAGGCCTGCCTATTTTTTGTTTGCAGTTGTCATTGTTTGTTTGTTTGTTTGTTTTTTTTAGCTGGCCTAGGTGGGATTCCAACTGGCCAGCCCAGGTGTATATGACTGGTGCCCTACCCACTGAGCCACAGGTGCCACCTTTTAAAAAATTTTAGAAAAAAAAAATAGAAAAATGAATAAATAAAAAAATTTAGTACTAGTTGTATTATTTACCATGTTTATGCTGTGTATTTTATTCCCTGTAAACTCAAAATTAATTCTAGAAACTGATTTGATTTGGATTCTTTTTTTGAAGCAAAAATACTTTATACCATCATAAGCATAGGTGGACTGCAGTTGATTCTCTTCATGTAGATTCTCCTTCTGTAGGAGGTGGTGGGTTTCAGGATTTTACTCGTGATTGATGTATCAAGGAATTTATTCCCATAACTTAACAGCTGTATAAAACAAGATAACAGAAAAGGCACCTTCCCAAGTTGGGGTTGGGGAAGGTGAATTAAAGACAAGAGTCATGTGAGCCCCAGACTCGCGCATGTGTTACACTTCTAATATGTGCATTCATGTGCTACCTCCCTGGCACGATGAGCAAGATAGGCTGGTGTTGTGCCCTTGAAGGATTCCCTCTCAGCCAGTGACAGCACCACCCTTCATCTTCATTGTGCCTCGGTGGCTTTCCAGAGTCTGTAAAAGCTTGTAATTCCTAAGCCTTGAATCTGAGAGTTTGAAGTTTAGGGTGAACCATTGGTCTTATTCTTTGCCAAAGGCTCTTTTCCTCTATGAAATCTGGAGACCTGAATAGCAAACTTCAAGTACACATAATTTTGCCTTAGCCTTTGAAACTTTGAACCAACAATCAGCTAGAAAGTTTAATAGAGCTTGATTAGCTATGTGGCATTCCCCTGCATCTGGCACTCCCAAAAGAATGTCATCTACCTACTAAATAACAGTCATTGTAGAATATGAAAAATGACTCAAGTCTTAGGCAAGGGCTTGTCCAAACAAGTGAGGGCTGTCCCTAAATCCCTGGGTTAACACAGTCCATGTGAGCTGGATGTTGGAGTCATAGGGGTCTTCAAAAGCAAAAAGGTGTTGGGAATTTTATTTTGCTCTTCCCACCTGACCACACTTCTGGGTTAATTTTTGTCTCTATTAAGGGAAGACGTAGTATAAGTTCCTGTCCCCTATTCACATAAATGGTTGTTCCCATTTTAGTTGGTATGTCCCTTCCCAAAAGGGAGGCAGGACTTTCAGGCATGATTAGGAAGGTGTGAAAGAACAGCCAGTTGCCCTAATTGCAGCTTAAAGGCTGAGAGAAAAATTTGGTAACTGGCTTTCCAGACACCCCCTGTGTACAATTTTAGATTTAGGGGATAAAAGACCAGGGATAGAGAGGAGTACAGAAATGGTTGCTCCCGTGTCCAGAAGAAATTCTGTCTTCTGGCCCTCCATTATGAGGCAAACCTGGGGCTCTTGAGGAGTGATGACACAAGCTGGAGCCATGAGAATCTGCCCTGGGCACCCTCACCCAGTTTGGACACCCTGAGGACAGGCCACCCTTTAGTGGTCACACTTACAATCTGGACAGGGGCCCGGTGGCTTGCTCAACAGGCGGTCTTGCTGGAAGCAGTCCTTCCTGAAGTGGCCAGCCTGACCACATTGGAAGCACTTGTTCTTAACTCCTCTGACTTCCCCTGCCCGTCAATGGTGCCTGTTTGTTGGAGTACCATTACTAGAGCTATCATTCTTTTTTTTTTTTTTTTTAATCCCTTCTCTCTTTTTCCTTCTCTTCTTCTTCATCTTCATTATAAAAGACCATAGTGGTCATTTTAAGAAGATTCTCCAGGTTATGATCTGGGCCTAGAGCCAATTTCTGGAGTTTTCTTCAAATGTCTGGGGCTGCCTGAGTGATAAGTTTACCTTTTAAAATAATTTGGCCCTCTAAGGAGTCAGGTGTTTAACTGGGTGTGTTTTCTCATCACCCCCCTGAGCTGCTTAAGAAAGGCTAAGGGACTTTCATTTTGCTCCTGGTAAATGTAAATGGTAGACAACTTAGAATAGTTCATAGGTTTTTTTCTTGGATCGACATAAACCTTTTAGGATACATGTAAGAAGATGTTTAAATCACCAGTTACCTTGTTTCTCAAGGTTGCAGTCGGGATCCTCAAAGGGAACTGCCTGTCTTCCCATGAGATATCTGTCCCTTTCCTCAGGAGACATATTGCCATCAGTATTGGACATGAACCATAAATCACCCCACTTTCTATCTTCTTCCTTCATTTTTCTCATTAAAAGTTAAGTTGGATCTAGTGATAGCATTATGTCTCTCCACAAGAGGTCAAAGCTTTGTCCCAACCCCTAGAGAACATCTATGTACTTATCCCAAATCAACCTTAATTTGCTTCAAATCTGCCAGAGAAAATAGAGTGGATACTCGCACACTTTCCCTTTCAACACTGGCAGTCTCCACTAAGGAATACAAAGATGGATATGGTTGCCTTCTGGTCCCATTAGGACCAGAAGAAACTCTTGGGACAGCCTTCCTCCTGGGGTTTTCTGAACACATAGAGGAAGGTGTGGGAGAACTAGATGGTGGGTTTGAATTAGGTGGTAACAGCATCTCTATCTGGAATCCCTGACCATTTGGGGAAGTCACTACAGCCAGGAGAGCTGAATCTATCTGACAGGTCTTACACAGTTGGGGGTTGCTCCTGAGGGAAAGAAAGCTTGTACATAGAGCACTTCAAACCACTATTCTTCTTTCCTGTTCACAAAAGTTATCTAACTGAAAAATGGCATAAGAATTTAGAGTACCCTCTGGGAGCCATTGTTCATCAGTGGAGAGTTGATACTGAGGCAGGTCCTGGGTGCAGAAGAAAACCTTACATTCTTTTTTCAGTGTCTAGAGATCTACACATCCCAACATAGCCCACCAGAGTGTTCTGGCAGCACAGGACAAAAAACAGGTATCTAGGAGCCTGGTTCCACCTGATGACAGTTCTCTTGGCAAGAACAAATGTCCAGAGTATAAATCAATCCCACCCTGTATTCCTGTATTGTCAAAGTGTCCTCTGACACAACCCCCAAATCCTCTGGACAAACAAAAGGAAGCATCCTTCCAATGCTTGGGGAAGAATACCTGAGGAAAGTGGGCTCCTCAGCCCCTGCACTTGTCTGGAATTAGCCACTCCTACCAGTGTAGTGCTTAGTACCCCCTGGTTCTTCTGTGCTTATTATTTGCCAGCAGCACAGCCTTGAGAAATCAGGTATCAGGAAACCTGGTCCCACTTGGTGCAAGTTCTGCCCCTTTCTGTGCCTGCTTCAGAGTGAGTATCAAGCAATATGAGGATGAGACCTGCCCTGGAGAAAACAACTATGCAGTGTTTGCACATTGAACATTTCATTATTTCTACAAGCTTCTTCTAAATTCTCAGCAACAAAGCAAAAATAGGCTTTTTATCATGAACAGATCTTAAATGCTGTGCTTTCCAACCTCTCTTTCCCAAAAAGTTGGAAAGGCAACAATAATTAAACTGAGACTTGAGAGACACTTTAAAATTTGCATTATAACCAGCTACAACTAGGCAAAGTCTTAGAGAAATCTAGAATGACTTTGAACTGTTATACCCATCGTCTCCTGTAAGAAAAGACTCAGACACTACTTCAGGTCTAAAACAGATGAGGAGTTATTACACCTGCACAGGGGATCACTGCTCCAAAGAACAGGCATCCCCCAAAGTGAGGAGATTGATTTTTTATACCCTATTTGTGTTGCATGGCAAGCAAGCAAACACAGAAGCAGAACATGGCAGTCAGCTTGGGGCAGGGTTACAGCATGGGGAACTCAGCTTCATAGCTTAGGAAACTCAGCTGGGTAAGTTTCCATTGTTTCATGGCTAGGGGCTTTTCAGGAACTTCCTTGTTCTGAAATCTGTTCTTGGAATTTACCCAAGAGGGAACATGTGGGGGACTAAGGCTGAAACAGACTGGGGCCTTTTGGGGGCTGGTGGTCTATTACTAGGGTGTTCTGGAAGCTATTAGTCTATTACATTCCCCACTGGTCTTTTTGGGGATCAAATCATTGATTAAGCTGCATCACTGGGGAGGGGTTAATAGTGGGTATGTAATAACATCAATGTTATACTTTGGAGTTTCTGTTGTATGAATGCCATGTGGTTAAAGATGATGGGGCCACAGGTTAGTCAGATTAGGAGAAGGAGTGGTCCAGCTATGGCTGATAGGAGGGTGGTGAGCCATGGGGACCAGTTAAATAATGATTCATACCAATTATTATGTTTTCTTTTGTAGTTCTTCTCATTCCTGTAAATTTTTTCTGACTGATGCTAAGCTGTCCCTTATGACTCCAGGGTGGTTGGTGTAAAAACATGTTTCTCCTAGAGCCATGCAGAGTTCTCCTTGTTTTAATAATAAATCTAGGCCTCTTCTGTTCTGGAGAACTACTTCTGTTAACAAGTTTAAAGATTTTTCTAAGTGGGCAACAAATGTGTCCAGAACCTATTTGGGTTGTGAGTGCTTTGAAACTGGGACTGAGGGACCCAGTTGCTAAGGCTGTAGCATTCATTGCTATGGAACCTGTTAACCCTATGCCTACCAGTAGGGGCACCAGAATGGGGACCCTAGTTTGTCTGTGTAATCCAAACAGATGTTCTCATCCTCCTCCTCCAGAATATAAGTAAACTTGAGGGCCAATATGGGTTAAGACACAGATCTGGGGAGTGTTATACAGGATTAGAGAATTTATGCAAGGAGTTAATACAGTAGAGCATGTGAACCAAATTCCTTTAGGGACAATTAAATAATATGAAGTGGTAGGGTGGGTAAAGTTGGGAAGTTGGATAGTATTTAAACAATTGTCTTTATAAGAGGAATAATTTAATAGGTACCTGGGGATATTATACACAGTCCTTGTCCTTGTAGATCTCCTAAGGTTAAGGTAGGGGTGGAGCCCCAGGTACATAGGATGTCATTTCTATTCAACATGTGGGCTGATGCATTTAATATTTGCATTGGGGAAGATTCAAGGGTTGCATTTGTATCAGTTCCTACATAGTAAGGTGGGGCTGGGTTTAGGTACATCTAGCAATCATTAGTTAGATTGGCATTTGTGGTGTTAGCAAATTTGAACACAGCATCTAAAAGAGTTAACATGGGGGATGAAGGACTGGGAGTGGTAATGAGAGGTAATGTTACTTGGTTTGGGATAGTAGGGATTAAAGTCCATGGGGGAGTTTAAAGTCCTTAGGGGTACTCTGGATTAAGGAAGAAGTTTGGACCTATTGGCGTGACAGGATGTGGACAGGAGATTTTCTGGATGGTAAATAAAGTACCAGGGTCCTGTCCAGTGATATAAAATCTAATCCCCCAAGTCCGGCCTGTTTTCCATTCTTCTTTCTACTAATCTTTAATGCAGTTCTCACAGTGGGTACAGATACCCAAATTAATTCTGCAAAGCCCTATGTGTAGGTCTTTAGTTACCCCTCACAATGCCAAGATTTCACAGCCCCATTTTCTACAATAGTAATCCCCAGCCCCTCTGCATGATATGCCATCTGAAGGGCATAGAGTCTCAGACATCTGAGGCTGATATTTGGCTTATGCAGCCCTACCGTAGAGCTCCCTGTCCCCTGAATCTGAGGCCTCCAGTGAAGGTGTGGAAAGCAGCATGCAAAGGTCGAAGAAGAAAGCTGGTTGGGTAATGGTTATGAATGTGTGGGCAATTTCAGTGCCGTCTTCAGTTCTGGAGAGGATCCAGTCATGGGGGATGAGTTGATGTTTATTATAGTAGTATAATATATATAGTATATAGTCCCTTCTGCCAGCTCCTTGGTCAGTGACAGTGTGGAGCAGGCAGGTGAAGATGAGGGGATATTTGCGCAGCCAAAGTTTGAAGGGGTCTCTAGGGGTGTCCAGATGCCATGTTGAAGGGATGTGTTCTTGGTGTGAGAGTAGTGGATCCATGGTTTCTTTCCTCTGACCTTTATGGCTGTATGGGTAGTCAGAATAACAGGGTAAGGACCTTTCCATTGAGGGGGACTAAGTTTTCTGAGTTATGTTTTTTTACCCAAGCCCAATCTCCAGGTTGGAGGTTGTGAAGTTGGTTTAATGGTGAGGCACTGGTGGGCTCTAATGTGGTCCACTGACTTACATCTTGAAGGTCTAAGTGGAGTTTTTGCAGGGTCTGTGATGAACTTAAAAGTTTATGGTGGGGATTGTAGAGATGGTCTTGGAAAATTTCCAAGAGGGTCTTCCCCACTTTCTTAACCTGGTTTTACAATATTCTTACTATTTGGGATTGGGGAGTGGGAAGAACCTATTTTACATTAAGATTGTTCATTTGACTAAGAAAATATAAAAATAAAAAATAAATAAAAGTTTATGGTTATGGATGGGGGCTAATAGTTCATCAGTTATCTTGGGATTATAGGGGGCATGGTACCATGGAGTATTTCAAAGTGTGTTAATCCCTGGAAATAAGGGGTGCATTGAGCCCATAAAAGAGCAAAGGGGAGCAGGTCTACCCAGTTGCTGCCAGTTTCTATATGTAATTTGGTTAAGGTTTCCTTTAAGGTTCTATTCATCCTTTCTACCTGTCCTGAGCTCTGAGGTCTATAGGCACGATGTAATTTCCAAGTAATTTTTAATGTAGCTGCTAGGTTTTTAGAGACCTGGGCAATGAAGGCTGGGCCATTGTCAGATCCCAGGGTGAGGGGTAACCCAAATTGGGGAATAATGTCAGTGAGAAGGTGCTTTGTCACTGTCAGGACTGTTTCTTTTTTACAAGTGAATGCTTCTTGCCACCTGAAAAAGTGTCAATTAAAACTAAACAGTATTTATAACCATAACATCCTGGTTTGATTTTGGTGAAGTTGAGTTCCCAATGTTGCCCTGGATTTGTGCCCTGGAGGCATGTCACCATATGATGTGGTACCTGGGTTGCATTTACTTTGTTACATGGGAGACATCTGGCAGCTGCATCTTTTGTCCACTTGCAGAGGCAGGGGACATACAGGTTTCTGGAGATGAGTTGGCTGAGTTTTGTGGCTCCATGGTGGGTTCCCTGGTGTAGTTGGTCAACTAATTGCCATCCTAATGTTTCCTGGAGGAAGGGGCATCCATCTGAACAGATGAACCAGCCTCGGGGACCTGTCAGACAATCCAGGCATTTTCTCTCTTCTTGGTCTGTTGCAGAGTAGACTGATGATGGTGGCAGTAAGCGATCTGGTAAGGCAGGAAGAACATGAGAAAGCCCCACTGATTTTAGGGCAGCTGCTTTTTGCTGTTTGATCGGCTAGAGCATTTCCTTTGGTGACAGGTGAGTCTGTTTGTTGGCAATGGATGATGGCAAGTTGTTTTGGCAGCCAAATGGCTTCCATGAGGGCCAGGATTTCTTCTTTGTGTTTAATGTCCTTTCCTTCAGAAGTTAGGAGTCATTATAAAGGACCCCATGGACATGAGCTGTGGCAAACGTGAACCGGCTGTCTGTGTATATGTTGGCTGCTTTTCCCTTAGCTAGCCATAAGGCTTGTGTTAGGGCGGTTTGCTTTTCGAACTGAAACCCCATGTCCCAATGTCTTTTCCCAAAGGACCTCCATGAGCAAGGTAATAGCTGCTCTGGCTACACGTTAACCTTCATGGATATAACTCCTGCCTTCTATGAACAGGTCAAGGTCAGCAGTCTAGAGGGGTGTGTCCTTTAAATCTGGTTGCAGGCAGTAAAGGGTATCCAGTGTGTCCAAGCAATCATGAATGGGTTGTGTCAGATCATCCTCCAGCAGAAGGGTGGCCAGGTTTAAGATGACTGTTTTGAGGTATGTTAACAGGGTGGATCAAGAAGTAGTACCTGAAAAAAAAAAAAAAGTAGTACCTGGTACAAATTGACATGGGAGTTGGAGAACCATTGGTCAGGGGGACTCCAGAGGAGAGTTTCTACAGTGTGGCCCCGAACCACTTGCAGATCCTGACCTAGAGTTAGCTTTTTTGCTTCTCTGACTAATACAGCTGTAGCAGGTGACAGCTGCATGCACCCAGGCCACCAGAGGCGACTGGAAAGGCGCTTGGAGAGATAAGCGACAGGTCTTTTCCAGAAGCCTAGGTTTGGAGTAAGAACTCCTTTTACTATGCCCTTGGTCTCAGCTACAAAGAGTTGAAAAGGCTTAATGATGTGAGGCAGGGCCAGGGCAGGTGCAGAAATAAGGGCATGCTTTAATTGGTTGAAAACATCTAGTTCTTCCTGGCTCCACTGGAGGGGCTTATTGCCTCCCCCTGTGCTTATGTTCAGGGGTTTGGCTATTTCTGCAAAGCCCAGGATCCACAAAGGACAGTATCCAACTGCTCCCAGAAATTTGCGTACTTGCCTCTTAGTAGTCAGCGGGGGAATGTGGAGGATGGCCTCCGTTTGGCTCTTAGAAAGGGCATGTTGGCCTCCTTGTAGCTCATACTTCAGGTAGGTTGCGACTGTGATGCACAGTTGTGCCTTTTTGGTGGAGATGCAGTATCCCAGCTTCCCCAGTTCTTGAAGGAGGTTGATAGTGGTGTGCTCACACTCTGTCTCTGTCTCAGAAGCTAATAGGAGACATGGATATATTGCAAAAGGGAGACACCCTGGTGAGCATCCCAAAATGGGAGAAGGTCTTTGCTCAGGGCTTCATCGAATAAGGTGGGGAAGTTTTTGAAGCCCTGGGGCAGGCGGGTCCAAGTCAGTTGTCCAGCTTTTCCATTTTCTGGGCCCACCCACTCAAAAGTGAAAATAAGTTGACTAGCAGGAGGGAAAGGAATTGTGAAGAAAGCATCTTTCAAGTCAAGAACTGAATGCCAAATTCTTGAAGTGTGGATTAGGCTGAGTAAGGTGTAGGGGTTCGGGACAGTGAGTTGATTGTGTCTGGGTGGGCGATTACTGCCCTTAAGTCCTGGACAGGTCAGTAGTTATATGTACCAGGCTTTTTAATGGGAAGGAGGGGAGTATTCCAGGCCAATTTGCAGGGAACCAATATACCTGCCTTTCGGAGTACGGTGATGTGCACTGCAATTCCTGTCCTAGCTTCTTGAGACAGGGGGAATTGACAGACTCAAACTGGGTGTGTCTTCTGGAGACCTGCAGTACTACTGGCTGCTGATGGCTTGCCAGTCCTGGGGGTTGTCCTCAGCCCATACCTGTGGAATCAGTGACTTCCAAGCACAAATTCACTCATCTTTAGTTGGAATCTTGTCAAGTCCCTCAAAAAACAGATACTTGTCCCCAAGGGGGGCAGAGAACAAGATATGGGTAGGGCTCTCAGGTACCAACAGGATGGCTCCAGCCCACCCAAAGGAGACAGCGGCATGGAGTTTTTGCAACAGGTCTCGCCCTCACAAGGGATATGGGTAGTCTGGCATAACTAAGAAGGAATGGGTGATAGTGCCTTTCCCAAATCAGTTATGCAGGGCGTGGTCTAGGGGACCTCCTGGGGCTCCCCGCTGGCACCTACAATTGTTGCCTTTTGTTTTGTGACAGGTCCTTGTGATTTCAAGATTGAAAATGTTGCACCTGTGTCTATTAGGTTGGCCCCCAACTTTTAAGGTTATCATGGGCTCCCAGGGGGCCTAAGGGAAAGGAGCCCTGACACCTTCAGTCCAGGTCTTCCACAATGACGATTTTAGGTGTCTGTTTCTTGAGTGCCCTTTGGGGGCATTCGTTATTCCAGTGTCCTATTTCTTTACAATAGGCACATTGATTTGACTTTGGGGAGGGTCAAGACTCCTTGTCTTGGGTGCAGAGTGCTCCTGGAGGGCAGCTATAATGACTTTAGCCAACCATTTAGTAGTGGCCATGTCCACAGAGTCCAGTTGTAAAAGACCCATAGGGCTATTTCTACCAATTCACTGAGATTTTTCCCTTCAAAATCTTCTAGTTTTTGTAGCTTTCTCCTGATATCTGGGGCCAACTGTGTAATGAAGGCCATGCTTATGGCTGGATGGTTGTCAGGGGCCTCCAGATCAATGGGGGTGTAAGTTTTATAGGCCTCTAACAGCCTTTCTAGGAAAGTTGCAGGGGTCTCCATGTGTCCCTGAATAATTTCATTGGTCGGCTTCTTAGCAGCCACCCAAAGGCCCTTCATTAGAATCTGGTGTTAGTCATGTAGAGCTCTCCTACTGAGAGCTCCAAATTGGGGTCCCACTGGGGTTGGTCTCTTGGAAAACAAGCCTCAAGAAGAGCCACATAGTGGTGGCTGCCTTTCTGGCCCTTGAACAGCTTTCTGGGCTGCCCTAAAGATATGCTAGTGTTCT
>CAUYPK010061446.1:0-18326 GCA_963574355.1 Loris lydekkerianus
GAAACTTAGTAAATGTGGAATGTAAATGTCTTAACACAATAACTGTGAAATTGCCAGGAAGGCTATGTTAACCAGTGTGATATAAACGTGTCAACCGGTCTGTGAAACTAGTATATGATGCCCCATGATCATATCAATGTAGACAGCTATGACTTAATAAAAAAAAAAAAATTAATTAAAAAAAAAAGAAAAAAAAAAGAAAACTTATGGGCAAAGGAGCATTCTGATGGCATCGCTGAAAATTTCAAAGTAGGCTTTGCTTCCTTTCAATAGCTTCTCTATACTCTTAATTTACCAAAGGTGATTTGTCTCAGAAGAAAAAAAATGTTTTCTGCTCTCTAAGGTTCAGTGTCTGGGGGCTTACAAATTAAACTTAGCAAAAGACAGATTCACAGGAGAAAAGAGGAACAATTTTCATCAATATTTATGTGCATGAGTGTTCACAGAAGTGAAACTAAAAAAAAATTTTAAAAGCAATGAAAATTGGAGTCTTATATACTATTTTAAAACAAAGGAGGTTTGAGCTTCAGGGGACAATAAATTGTAAGGAAGTCATTAGAAAACCTTGGGGGAACTAATGGAAGATAAGGTTTATTTTAGCAAGGTCTGTTTAGGCAAACTCATCTCCATAGCAACTCTTCATCTCTGATGATAACAACCACTCTTTCTGCCTGAATATGGAAGCTCATGCCTGCAATCTCAGCACTTTGGGAGGTCTAGGTGGGAAGATGGCTTGTGACCAGCTTGGGCAACATAGCAAAATCCTGCTCTTACCAAGAAATAAGATTGTCTGGGTGTGGTGGCATGGAGTCAGGAGCAATGCTTGAGCCCAGGTGTTTAAAGTTACATAAGCTATGAACACAGTTGTGCACTCCAGCCTGGTGACAGAGTGAGACCTTGCCTCTTAAAAAAAAAAATTTTTTTTTAATTGTCTGCCTCTTCCTCATAGGAGGGGAAGAAAGTGGGCATTTTATTTTTAGGTAGACAAGGGGAAGGCAGAGACCTCTTGTATGTGTTGATTCTCAGTTGCTCTTAGGTTAAAATAATCCTTTTACCAAAGTGGCATATTTTGAGTGGTATATTCTAATCCCCTATTATGTTCAACAGTTACGTGTATATGTAACTTACTCAAAATAATAGGAAAAGATTCAGAAGAAACATGGCTTGAAGCTGTATCTGTAACACATTGCTGAGCTTCTGATCCCTGGAAGGCATCTCACAACTGTGTTCAAACACCATTCAAAGAATGCTTTTAGAAGATCAGTTGCTCAGAATTCTTGTCTAACCTAATAGAGGTTAAATAAGTTTTCAGGTCAGCTTTTCTTGGGTTCTTTCCATGCATCTATGCATTGCATTCACAATTCTGATATTCTGGGTGGTCCAGCCAGACTAGACCTCCCAGTAGTAATGAATATTAATATTACTGTGGTATAAAGTATAATCCCATATGTATATGGAAAACATTCTTGCTATTTTTTGAGTTTGATTAAGCCTCTCATAACAGATAAGCTCCATTTATATCACTGAGAAGTAATTTGCTATAAAATTTTAGGGGTTTACAAAACTATAAACAGGGGAAAATTGCAGCTCAGAAATTCTAGGATCCTATGGTCACCTGGGTGACAGGAAGAACCTAACCCACTAAATAACGCTATATAGAGTGTAATTTCTAGGAGTCTGTGTTCCTTTCTCAACATTCCTATTCCAGAGGACACCTGCAATCAAAAAAATCAATTGAGTGTTAAAAAAAAAAATCAATTGAGTCTCTTACAGTATTTTTTTCACTACCAAGTGCTTCCATGCTTTCTACTATTTCCAGTTCATAAATGCAAGTTAATTAGCCTTTCCAAACTATGACACTAAGAAAATACATGTTTTCCACTCATAACAGAAAAATTCAATTTAATTCAAGCTACAGAAAAGGAGAAGGGAGAGGAGAGGGATTGGTGGGCTCCCACCCAATGGACATAATGTAAAGGTATATGGCACATCTCCTGGGTGAGGGGTACAACTACAATTTGTTAGGTAAAGCAGACTTTACCTAACAAATTCAAACAATGTAAACTAATTGTTTGTACCCTCCTATTAATCTCAAATTTTTTTTAAATAATAATAAAAAAATCTATGCTTTTCCTACCACAAAATAAAGAAAGAAAAATGAAAATATGTATTTCTGGATGGATTTTGGCATAAAGTCCTCAAGGAATCATCTATGTAACTGTGATCCATTCTCCTTTTATGATTTCTCTATTATTTTCACCATTTCCACTGCTGGACATAGAAGTACCTGTATATGTTTATGAAAGAATTAATTCCTCATGCTGTGTTGTTTTAAATATTGGATATTGCTTGAACCCAGGCAGAAAAGATAAGTAAGGTGTCAGTCTAAAGGCTGACATATCTCTGAATGTTTTGAGTGGACAGCAAATCAAGATTACGTATAATCAAAATGTTACTACAACACATAACTCCTGCTGTTTCTGTTGCATAGCCTTGCCGACTAAAGACCATCAGCTGGAATGAATTATACTGAACTGCATGGTGGTTTTCTGACAATAACAAATGAGGACCAGAGTGAGACCACAAAGTATATTGTATATCCACTTGCAGCTCCAGGCTAGATTTCAGGACTCAGTTTTTAGCAATGTGTATGCCCCGCTGAATACTGTAGGCTCCAAATGGTCTTGACAGATATGATTGCACTGGGCAGATGTTGACCGGCTTGAGTGCTTCATAGCATCTTTGCTTTTACATTCCTTTAGCTTGTGGTGGTTTCCATTGTTTCCTAAAATATTTCAAAAATTGTAATTGTAATTAGACTTATTGTTGATGACTCAAGTGGGTTTCAAAAGTGCTTATAGCCTTATATGATTTACAAATAAATAAAACTAATGCTACTATGCTTAAAACAAATGCTCTTAATCATTTATTAAACATTCACCTGATATCTAACTATAAAATTGTTAGGCTATAAATTTGCACCTTTCAAAAAATCAACAAATAACAGAAATTTGCCATTCCAGAATTTCTTTGATTTAGAAACACAAGTTATAGATTATGCCAGGAAAAGAGGATTCACTCTCCTCACTCCCACACACACTTAAAGCAGTCTCTCACACTCCTTGTAAGGCTCAAATGTCTTCTTGGAAACTTGTTTTCTTTGACTTAGTGTTCCCACTGAGCAGGGAATGACCTTAACCTCTCATGGAAAATAAGACACAGTAGGTACCACTCAGAAGATAGAATATATATATTGAATACACACACACACACACACACATATATATATTATACATACATACATACATTTTATATATATATATATATATATATATATATATGTCGAATGTGCAGAGATATGGAAGAGCTTGCTAGGAAGAAAGAAAACCTCAGCTTGCAAAGCTTCAAACTTCTGGTAGTAATTTTATAATATTTTCACATCCTCTTAAAATTTAGACCAAAAGTGGGGAGGAGGCAAGACAGCTGACTGGTGCCAGCTTTCCACAGAGGTTCCTGTCCAGAAGGAGAGTTAAAGGACAGAAGTTTATCAAGTAAGCTGATGATTGGAGATGAGCCATGAGAGATTGAAGAGTGCACATCACCCCTGCTGAGGCGAGCTGCCATCCCAAGGAAATAAACAATAGCTACAAAACCCATCAAAAGTAGATGGGAGTCCCCTGCCCATGACAACAGATCACAGTGTACTTTCTACAAACAAGTAAGCAGAGTTCAGATCTCTTATTTTTCTATTCCATGGGAGAAAGCCACTAAAAACTGGATCTCCTTCCCCAGAGAGGACCCACTAGCCTGGGCAAGGTGCAGCAGGACGGAGACTAGAATAACTACCCACAGAGGTGGGAGACTCACAGGGTGGGGATGAGACAGAATTGCTGCTTTTGTAAGACCAAAATGCACCTGGCCCCTAGTGCAGCATAGCTGGGACAAAAGCAGGCATGGGAAAGGCATCACCTCAGGGAGGGGCAGGAACTGAGAGCCCTTTGTGAGCTCTAACTGTGCCTGCCCCGACAAAGTGCAGTGGACACAGAGATACCAGCTCCATGAGAACTGGTGCAACAACAGCAGCACAGGACAGAGCTGAGTCGTAATTTCTGTGAACTCAAACAGTGCCTGGCCCACAGTGGAATAAAGCTGGGACAGAAACAGAAATTCCACAAGAATATAAGTGGAAGCAACATCAATCTGGGGGAGGGCCGGAATCGAGAGACACTCCCCACCTTCCATTAAGAACCCGAGGTAGTCAGGCTTCAGCTCCCTCTGCTGGCTGGTGGCAGAGTGCAGCATCCCGGCCAAGGATACATAGATCTCCCTGTGACTCAGGCAGGTGCAAACCCCTGGAGCATTTGCTCATTGGAGGGACCTGGGCCACAGCCCTGAGGGGTTACCAGTGACTGGGTGTGACAGAGGTACAAGATGGGGAAGGAGGCCTCAACATTCCTGGATTAACTCATTTGCTGGGTTGGCCCTTCTGACTCCATGAGCACTAGAATGAGCCACACTTAAGCTGCCAGGAGACCCCTGCTATCTATTTGCTGGAGACCTTTTGAACATTCCCACTTGAGACTTGGTGTTGACTGGGAAAATTGATTTGGAGCTCTTGACCAGGTCCAATCACCCGAGGACCATCCAAGGTGGTACCCTGGCTATGTTGTTGTAGAAAGGTTTGATTTTCCTTTTCCAGTTGTTGCCTGTGTGGGGCAGGGTATCTTAGTTGCTTGTATTTCTCCACAGTTGAAACATCAACCCAGAATTACTGATTCACTAGGATTGGACAGAGACCAGCTGAAAATAAGACAGAGCCACCTTCCCCACCACATCAAGCAGGTCCTCAGTGTCTCAGGCTGTAGTACTGTAAAGATATAGGGGAATAGCCACAGTCACCAGTACCAGATCTTGGGCAAAGGGCTGGTTAATCACTACTCCAGGAGCCCCAAATCCAATTTCACCTTACCTGCTCATCTAAACAAACAAAGAAAAATAATCATGGGGCAGAATCAGCAGAAAAACTCTGGCAACATGAATAGAGTAGATCAACTCCCCCAAGGAACAGCAAGGCAGACACACCAGAAGATCCCATTTATAAACAAATGGCTGAGATGTCAGAAATCCAGTTTAGAATTTGGATGGCAAATAAGATTAACAGAATGAAAGTAAAATTAGAATTAGAAATTCTAGGAATAATTCAAAAGTTGTCTCAAGAATTCAATGAATTCAAAGACAAAATCACCAAATCGTTTTGACACATTGAGAAAAGAATTTATAGCCCTCCACCATATGAGATATACGGTAGAATCCCTCAGTAACAGAATGGAGCAGGCAGAAGAAAAGATTTCTGACATTGAAGACAAAGTTTTTGAATGCTCCCAAATGCTCAAACAGGAAAAGAAGTGGAGAGCAAACATGGCTCATTCTCTCAGAGAGCTGTGGGATAATTTAAAAAAAAAAAAAAAAAAAAACCCTAATATTCACCTTATAGGAATTCTTGAAGGCAACAAGGTTGTTTCAAAAGTCTCAGATGTTCTACTTGAAGAGATAATAAAGGAGAAATTCACAAACATGGAAATAGATTCTGAAATTCAGATAGCAGACAGTTTCAGAACCCCACCATGACTCAATCCAAATAAAGCATCTCCCAGACATACTATAATTAACTTCGCCAAAGTTAATATGAAGGAGAAAATTCTGCAAGCAGCCAGACATAAGAAAACTATAACCTACAAGGGGAAGAATATTAGAATGACTGTAGATCTTCAGAAGATGGTCATTGACCTTTAACCTCTTAAAACAAAATAACTTTCAAACCAGTATTCTGTATCCAGCTAAACTGAGTTTCATTTATTATGGAAAAATTAAATAATTTAATGACATTCGCATGTTGAAGAAATTGGCCATAACTAAACCAGCTCTTCAGGATGTTCTCAGACCCATTCTCCACAATGACAAGCACAAGGCTCCACCACCAAAGGAAACTCACTCAGAAACTTTTGATCAATTTCCATCATCCATAGTGGCGAAATGATTAAAAATGACCACTGGACTTTCGAAAAACTCAATACCCAAAATACTACCAGGCTTATCAATGCCCTAAATTAATATGAATGGCTTAAATTGTCCTCTAAAGAGGCACAGGTTGGCTGACTGGCTACAAAAACTCAGACCAGATATCTGCTGCATACAAGAATCTCATCTTACTTTAAAAAAATAAATATAGACTCAGGGTGAAGGCATGGTCATCTATAATTCAGACAAATGGAAATCAGAAAAAAAGAAGGTGTTGCAATTTTACTTGCAGATACAATAGGCTTTAAACCAACAAAAGTAAGGAAAGATAAGGATGGTCACTTCATATTTGTTAAGGGTAACACTCAACATGATGCGATTTCAATTATTAACATTTATACACCCAACCAGAATGCGCCTCAATTTATAAGAGAAACTCTAACAGACATGAGCAACTTGTCTTCCTCCAGCACCATAATAGTTGGAGATTTTAACACCCCTTTGGCACTGTTGGATAGATCCTCCAATAAGAAACTAAGCAAAGACATTTTAGAATTACACTTAACCATTCAACAACAGGATTTAACAGAAATCTACAGAACATTTCATCCTAACAAAACTGAATACACAATCTTCTCATCAGCCCAGGGAATACTCCAAAATTGATCACATCTTAGGTCACAAGTCTAACCTCAGCAAATTTAAAAGAATAGAAATTATTCCTTGCGTCTTCTTGGACCATCATGGAATAAAAGTTGAAGTCAGTAAAACAATAATCTGCATACTCATACAAAAACATGGAAACAAATAATTTTATGCTAAATGATAGCCGGGTCACAGATGAGATTAAGAAGGAAATTACCAAATTTTTGGAACAAAATGATAATGAAGATGCAAATTATCAAAACCTTTGGGATACCACAAAGGCAGTCCTAAGATGGAAATTTATAGCACTGAAAGCCTTCCTCAAGAGAATGGAAAGAGAGGAAATTAACAACTTAATGGTACTTCTCAAGCAACTGGAATAGGAAAAACATTCCAATCCCAAACCCAGCAGAAGAAAAAAATTAACCAAAATTAGAGAGGAATTAAAGGAAAGGGCACACTTCTACACTGCTGGTGGGAATGCTCACTAATACATTCCTTCTGGAAGGATGTTTGGAGAATGCTTAGAGACATAAAAATAGACCTGCCATTCCATCCTATAATTCCTTTACTCGGTTTATACCCAGAAGACCAAAAGTCACAATATAACAAAGACATCTGTACCAGAATGTTTATTGCAGCCTAATTCATAATTGCTAAGTCATGGAAGAAGCCCAAGTGCCCATCGACCCATGAATGGACTAGCAAACTGTGGTACATGTATACCATGGAATACTATGCAGCCTTAAAGAAAGATGGAGACTTTAACTGTTTCATGTTTACATGGATGGAGCTGGAACATATTTTTCTTAGCAAATTATCTCAGGAATGGAAGAAAAAGTATCCAATGTACTCAGACCTACTATGAAGCTAAATTATAGCTTTCACATGAAGGCTATAGCCCAACTATAGCACAAGACTATGGGGAAAGGGGCAAGGAAGGGGAAGGGAGGGGGGAGGTTTTGGTGGAAGGAGGGTAATGGGTTGGGCCACATCTATGGTGCATGTTAGAATGGGTACAGGCAATTGCACTAATATGCACAGCTATGATTTAACAATTAAAAAAAAAAACTTCTACTCCTTTATTCTAAGAGTTACCTATTTTGTAATTTAAGGGCTTACTTGAAATATCTGAGAAACAAACACACACATTTTTTTAAAGCCAGGAAAAGAAGAAAAACCCTCTGGGGTACCCTAGAATCAATGTAGTTGACCATTATGTCTCTTTAAACATTATTTTGAATGCTGCATATTACTACTTAAGATGTAAATAACTCATTACAGGCCCCAAACTGCATGGTTAGTGGGCTTCAAACACAATGCCTTACCTATGGCTTTTGAAATATGGGGACACCATCGCTATTCACGTAGGTCCCCTGCTGGTAAGTCTGGGGCAGTCAACACAGTCAGAAGCTGATGGCAGGTGGGCCTCCCACGGAAGCCCCCACTGCCCAGCCATGGAAGGCAAACCTTGGACACGAAGTCCTTATGTTCCGTTGACTCACAGCCCTACTTATCTCTACGTGAGGTCAAAATACAAATGCCAAAATTTCACTTTCCCCAATTTTCTATTTTTGCTAATTGCATTCACCTTGCTCTTTTTCTTTATCTCCTCCGCATGTTTGACATTTGAAAATGGTGTTTTAGCCTCTGAATTTAAGCAAATTGGTCCCCAGAACTCCCTAGTGAGTAGTGAACTCTGAGTTAATAGTCCCAGTGTCCTAAGTGTTAACATTGCTTGGTTTTGCCCTGCTGCTTTTGCCTTGGCTCCAGCTAATTTTAAATTGTATTTACAGAGTTACTTGCTTGTTTTCTGTAATGGGTCAGAATACCCAGCTCCATTTGGTCAGCTATTTCACTACTATTCTGTACAGAGGACAGTGAAATTCTAATGTTAATTTAAAAAACAGAGAATCCATAGTAGCTTTGTGTTTGGACAGGGGAGTGCTTAGCTACCAGAAGTGAGGACTTCCTGGGCCTTACCTTTTAGAACGTCTTTAGAAGAGCAAAGACATCTCTGGAATTCTTGGAGAATTCCTTGCATTTTTTTTTTAAATGTTTACTTATTTTATACCCTGCGAATGAGAGGATTTAGAGCATGGCAGCTGTTTTTTTTGTTTTGTTTCGTTTTGTTCTGTTTTGTTTTTAAACATTGTCTCTGTTGCCCTAGGGTGCCATGCATCCTCATAGCTCATAGCAACCTCAAACTCCTGGGTTCAAGTGATCCTCCTGCCTCAGCTTTCTGAGTAGCTGGGACTACAGGTGTCCATCTCAATGCCTGCCTAGTTTTTCTAGTTTTTTTTTTTTTTGTTTTTTTTAGAGACAGAGTCTTACTTTGTCACCCTCGGTAGAGTGCTGTGGTGTCACAGCTCACAGCAACCTCCACCTCTTGGACTTAGGCCATTCTCTTGCCTCAGGCTCCCGAGTAGTTGGGATCACAGGCGCCCACCACAATGCCCGGCTATTTTTTTGTTGCAGTTTGGCTGGGGCCAGGTTTGAACCTGCCACCCTTGGTATATGGGGCCCAGCGCCGTACTCATTGAGCCACAGGCGCCACCCTAGTTTTTCTAGTTTTTTAGTAGAAAATAGGGTCTCACTCTTGCTCAGGCTGGTCTCAACCTCCTCAGCTTATGCAATCCACCCATGTTGGCCTCTCAGAGTGCTAGGATTACAGGTGTGAGCCACTGTGCCAGGCAGCTGTTGTTGAGAGGATTGATCTCAAAGAGGTCAGCATACCTTGGGCTTAAAGGGGTTCTGAAAAACAAGGTGAGATTCCTTATTGACCCTGAAATAATAAAGGTGGTTATCTCCCAGGGTATGTGGGGTTGAAGAACTATCCTTTACACATTCATATTTTTACTTGCCTTTGATCTCTCCTTTGGAATTTCTCCAGCATATTCAGAAATAAATAATACCATTTGTATAAATAAACAATACCATTTGGCTGTGAAGAATATGACAGTTACTTATTTCAAGACGATATTTTCATTATAGCCATTTCAATTTCATTATTTATCAATTGGACACATATCCAGATATACCACACTCGTCACCTGGTGTTCTCATCAAAACCATCTGAGATCCCACTTTGTTTCAACAGTCTTGTAATTTCCACATACATTGTCGGCTTGTTTGTTACCTAATCCAGTTGTCTAGTCCTGGATCTCTTACTGCTCTGCTTGTCTCCGTTTCACGGCCAGTGTTCTGCCCTGTTTTTCTCTGCCCTGCTTCCTCCTGATTGTGGACATAGAGGCTCCCCACAGCGCCTGTGGAGGCTGAGACCAGGCTGTAACTTGTGAGGGTTTGGGAGTAGGGGAAGTGAATTAAACCCCAGGGGCCAGGACTGCTCTCGGCAGTCAGCACTCCGTCCATCACAGGGATGCCTGCCTGAGTACCCTTCTTTCTAGACTCTGCCAGCAACCGTATTGCAGGACCTGCTTATCTACCATAAGTCAGAGGCAGTCTCCTCTTGCCCCATGTATGACATGGTTATGTTTCCTCGCCAGGGTTCAAACCCAATCTCTTATAGATCAAGAGGAAGGAAAACGTTCTTTCTTCAAATAGATTAACCTTCTCTTTTCCTGCATAAGAATTGCTTTCTTCCAAAGATTATGTTTCCTTGGGCACATTCATTTTTTCTTTTTTTAGGGAAACCCCATCTCTGTGCCTTTGTCTTTTGCACATAAAAGATGCTAGAGGGCGGTGCTTGTGGCTCAAGGAGTAAGATGCTGGCCCCATATACCAGAGGTGGTGGGTTCAAACCCGACCCCGGCCAAAAACTGCCAAAAAAAAAAAAAAAAAAAAAGATTCTAGAATTCAATGATCTAATGTTATGTATTTCCCAGACTTTGGATCAGTTGCTCAGGTCTGGGTTTTTTGTAATGCGGTCAAGGTCAGGCCTTGGCAGTTTGGTTTTGTCTACCAGCATGGGGGCACTTCCCAAAGCCTAGCTGGAGTCTATGTTGTCTTAATCCTTATTTAGTAAGGAGATACTTTTCCTAAAGAAAGCCTCATCTGCAGAAACATAGGTCCTATCAAAAGCCATACCCAAGTGATGTTACTGAAAAACACATTTAACATCCCAGTCGGAATCATTCGCATTCCAGTTTTTCCCAAGGACACTGGCCTTGGTGCTCTACCAATAACTCTGGTTATTGTTTACGTTTGCACATCTCCCGATGAGTCTGAAAGCCAGGGGAGTTTGTGCTATAAAAGAGGATTTATCTCCCATCGCTCTGGAGCTGTGTGTCCCCCCACACAAGCCAGGAAGGTTCTCTAAGTCAAGGGAGAAATCCTGAGTTAAGCAAGATTTTTTTCAAAGCAAAGAGTCCTCAAGGTCTTTACTTTGCCCTGCACATTATTCATCTTCCATAGGGAGTTGCTTGAACTTTTATTTTGAGACAGAGTCTCACTGTCATCTTAGGTAGTATGCCATGGCCACAGCAACCTCCCAGAGTGTTAGGATCACAGACATGAGCCACTGTGCTAAGCACTTTCTTAAACTTTTTGACCATTAAACTCTCCTTCTGCCTTGCAAAGAGTTACTCTTCTAGAGTTCTAAACAATATTGGATAAAGATGAGATTCTTTTTTGAGATTCTTTTTCTGAATTCATACAGCTTGTTCTGGGAAAAATAAAAAACCCCACAATCCAAAGATGAGACCCCTTTGCCTTCCTTGGTTAAGGACACACAGTTTATATCCCAAAGATAAAAATAATTACTAGGACTATGCTTAGAATTATATTTTTAGCCCGCCCAAGGGAATAGAGAGAAATCCCAGAAATCCTGTACCTGGCAGCATTTGCAGCCTGAAACAATCTGCTCTGCTCCAGATGGCTTCTGTCCTGTGAGCCCATATGGCGGGGCAGACCCAAGCATCCTGGGTCTTCATTTTCCTACCTCGTTCTTTTATTCTCTCCTTGCTTTTCTCATTCGGAAAGTTTCAGACATGAGCCCTTAATATCTATGCACATGCATTTGGGGAGATTTCCTCCCCTTACCTGCCACTTCAGAACCCTATGTTGTTGTTGTTGTTTTTGAGACGGACTCTCACTTTCTTGTCCTGGGCTCAAGCAATCCTCTTGCCTCAGCCCCCTAAGAAGCTGGGACTATAGGTATCCACCACAATGCCCAGCTAGTTTTAGAGACAGGGTCTGGCTCTTACTCAGGCTGTTTTCGAACTCCTGAGCTTGCCTGGCCTTTTAGAACCCCCTTGATAGTTCACTGTATTAAAAAATTTTTCCAAAAAGTTTTTGACTGACAACTCTGACATGACTTATCAGATTGGAGAAGACGTGAAGCAGTGGGAGTGGGGAAGAAACAAAGGAATCTGTAACTGGTTGTGATCAGTGAGTTGCAAACACCGCTGCACTTGGAAGATTAGAATTGTTTTTGATGAGGCAACAGTCCTGTAATGTCTGCTTTCTAGTAACAATCGCAGGCAGTAATTTATTAGTAGTCAATAATTCATTCGTGTAAAGTATAAGGATATGGACATTGTCATATTATAAATGTTAATATGTAATACCTGCTTCAAGATTTCCTCAATCATCCATCCTCTTTCGTTAAGGAATCTTCTAGAGTAACCATAAGGTATCTTTCTTTCTCTGGGAAAGGTAAATGTTTTGTTATATAGCTCAAGTTAGTTCTATGTCAAGAAGGCATTTACCACTCAAAGTGCTATCTTTGTTTTTTTTTTCTTTGTGATTAGTTTATTAGGAAAGCTTTAAAAGTTCAAATCAACTGCCATCAAAATTTTTGTTACATCTTTAAATTAAACTTTTCTATTCAATCTTGACATAGCTTTGCCTCTAAACATTGATCAACTCACACAATTAAGCTGATAGCTGAATAACAGTGATTCTTAACATTGTGAAAAAATAATTGTGATAATTATTTAAATTATCTTACAGTGGTCCTTAAAGTATAGGTCTGTCCGTGCTTCTTCTTCTTCTTCTTCTTCTTTTTTTTTTTTTAATTGCCCTGGGTAGAGTGCTGTAGCGTCACAGCTCACAGCAACCTCCAACTCCGGGGCTTAGGCGATTCTCTTGCCTCAGCCTCCCGAGTAGCTGGGACTACAGGTGCCCGCCACAAAGCTCAGCTATTTTTTTGTTGAAATTCAGCCAGGGCCAGGTTCAAACCCACCACCCTCAGAATATGGGGCCAGTGCCCTACCCATTGAGCCACAGGCGCCACCCTAGATCTGTGTTTCTAAAAATTGGTATATTCTTTCCTAGCCCAGATAAGTTTCAAAGTAAGATAAATTTTCTTATTGGCAAGCAGCCACATTTCCATATTGTAAATACACTTTTGGTCCCACATCTTCCCAAAAGACATTTAAAATTTAAAGTTATAGATAATATCTGAAATGGTTATATAGTTCTAAATATTTTGTGATATGTAGGCTTGAAACTCAGCATAATCAGTACATAAAACTTATTCCAATTTCTTTGTATAATAATCCCCATTCTTTCATTAAAGGTAAATTAGTCATCTGAGTGAAAATACTTTAAAAAAAATGACAGAGGTAAAGGCTGTTGTTTCCTTAAACTACTTCTATATTAAATATTGGATCCATTTTTTGATACTATCTATTCAGTGGAAACTGTAATATACGAGTCAAGGTAACGTTGAAACAATTTCAGGAAAAATATGGAACGCTTCACGAATTTTCATGTCATCCTTGTGCAGGCACCATGCTAATCTTCTCTGTATGGTTCCAATTTTAGTATATGTGCTGCTGAAGCAAGTACTCAAAGTGCTATTTTTAATTTTTTTTTTTTTAGAGATAGGGTCTTGCTATGTTGCCCAGGCTGTTCTCAAACTCCTGATCTCAAGCATTCCTCCCACATCAGCCTCCTAAATTACTGGGATTACAGGCATGAGCAACCAGGCCTGGCTTCAAAGTACTGTTTCTAAACACAGATACCTTACTTTAACCTCTTGGAGACCCGTGTAATGATCTATCTTTAAGAAATATGAAGGAAGGTGCCAGGCGAGGTGGCTGAAGCCTATAATCCTAGCACTCTGGGAGGCCGAGGCAGGGGGATTGCCTGAGTTTAGGAGTTCAAGACCAGCCTGCGCAAGAATGAGGCCCTGTCTCTAAGAAAAACAGAAAAACTAGCTGGGTGTAGTGGCACATGCCTGTGGTCCCAGCTGAGGGAGGCTGAGGCAAGAGGATTGCTCAAGGCCAAGAGTTTGAGGTTGCTGTGAACTAGGATGGCATCACAGCACTCTACCAAGGGTGACAGAGTGAGACTCTATCTCTAAAAAAAAAAGTGAAGGAAGGACTAATGCAGAAAACCTACATGTGCTAATTGAAAATTGGAGTATAGTGTCTCAGTTCACCATAATGTATATGCTCCCAAAATGTACACAGATTCATTCCCAAGTATTCCATTTAAAGGTGTGGGAAAACAAGATTCCTACCAGAAAAGCTGAGTGAGACCACAGTGCGCAAAGCTGAAAGGCAAATGTGTAACTCATCAATCCGATTACCGATCTTCTCTTTCCCAAGGTTTAAGAGTTCCATCTACAGCCTTGTTTTGGGTGGGTTTATGGAGTAAGAATTAGCATGGTGAAGAAAGAGAGAGAAAGGTTGTAGGAAAGTGAGTGAACAGATTTCTCCTACAGTAAATTAGCCATTCACATAAACATTTTGATCTGCTCAACATGAAGATTTAATTTTTTACGTGTTGAATTTCTAAAACTAATCTATGAGGAAATAGAACAATAAAGACGTCATTGTACTTACTGTCATTTCCTTTGTGGCTTTATTTCCCAAGCTTGCCAGTGACAGAGACCTAGTGAGAGCAGGGGGCTTAGCCTCTATTGCCAGGAGACAGGTGGTGGCAGGAGCTTGTGGGAAGGGTGTGTGTGGGGAGGGTGGGGGGGATTTCCCTGTTGATGGAAACAGAATACAACGCACTCGAGAGTGCTCAGTGTCAGTAATGGTCATGTTTTTGGTTCTCATACCACACTTTATTGAAACCTGCTAGGTAGCACGCAACACATTGCCTTGGAATTTCTTATTTACATTCTTCAGTACATTTGTGAGTAACGGGAAGAATTAATGCAGAAATTTATAAGTCTGGAAAATCTCAAGTTTTCTACCCCATGGGACTGTGAAGATATATGCATGGGGGAGGGGTGGTGGAACACAGTAGGTAGTGAGGAGACAGCAATGAACAGAGGGTGACCTCTGGGATTAGGGTGCTTCTGCTTTCAAGTAATGAAAGACACCCCCCTCCCACACACACACAAATAGTGATTTCAATCAACAGAGCTTTGCTTTTCTCACATATTAAGAAGTCTGCAGTTGGGCAGAAGTTGGATGTTGGTTCGCCAGCAGTATATACCCAGGACGCTCAGCCTTTGCTCCAGATCAGGTCTGTGGCACCAGCCATCACATCCACATTCAAGTGCCTGGGGCTTACCTGCAGTTGTTGTCTCCATTCTTTCTTTCATGAAATATTTTCTGAGCACCTGCTCTATCCTGGATACTGAACTAGGCACCGAGAGGAGAAGTAGGCTAAAGGCAATGAGAAGAAGACAGGGGGACGTCAGATGTTTCTGTTCTTATAAGAAAAGCCAAAACCTTCATAGAAGCCTTCCAGAGGCTTCCCTTATGTTTCATGGACAAGAAATGGATGCAAACCCCCTTCTAGTTCAGTCACTGATAAAGGGCAATGGGAAGACTGTGGACTAAGGCTAATCATAACTCGTTTTCTGTGGCTGGGGGAGGGAATATCCTTCCCTAAGAACATAACTCAAGATTTTGGACTGCGCCTGTCATGGCTGCTCCCTAGTACCTAGTCACTCACTCATTAATTCATCTAGTCAACAAATATTTACAGAGCACCTGCCATGTGCCAGGTGCAAGTTAGGCATCGGAAATAGACACACATGACAAGGGATTCCCAGACCCCCAGAGAATGAAAATAATGCAAATAAATAATTGCAAAGCAATGTGAGAAGATGTCGTATTAAGGTGATGTTGGGAGTGGAGAAAAGCCCAGAAGGAGTTATGAATTTCTCAACCAGAGAATAAGGAATGCATTGAGATAGATGCAGACTTCGTAGACGAGAGGATGTTACGGCAGACCCTCGGGGATGAATGGGATTCCACAGAGCATGGGGCAGTGGAGTCTTCTTTACACCATGGCACACAGCTCCTTGCCCCTGCCTGCGATGACTACTCAGACCACTGGTTCAAGGGCCATGAAGCAGAGAGTATTGGGTAAAGGAGTCTCTACTTTGGAGTCCTCTCTTTGGGCAAAAAAGTCTTCTATTAAAGTTGCAATCTCTTTAGCCTTTCCCTAGTCTTGCCAGACTAAGACAGGAGACATAACACTCTCCATTTGGCACAGAAAATTCAAAACTTTAAAAGACTCAAAGGGGAGGAGGCACAATTCCCCTGGTTGCTCCCCGTGCATTTCCAACCTGCCATCCTCACTTTAATAACTTTACTGGCATGACAGCCCCTCTACAAGGAGCACCGTCTGTTTGCACAAAGAGCTTTCCAGTGCAAGCTCCACTGCTCCCGGGGAAGCCGAAGGACGTTCTCCATTGTATTCCTGGGGGCCTTCAAAGGAGGAGGGGCCCGAGCCTGTAGGCATTTTAGAGACGTCCAAACAGTGCAGGCAAGGAAGCCTTCCTTGTTCCTCCAACTGCTAATCCACAAAAGAGCTGTTGGCCTTCTTTATGAACCTAATCCTTCTGTCCACAGCGATTAGAGGTCTGAGCACACAGTGCTTCGGAAGCAGGTTCTTTCTGAATTAGACGATGAGCCAACGTACAGCAATCTCTTTAGAAAGCATGAGGCTATGGCATCTGACCCTACAGAAAACAAATGACATAATCCAACACCACACAACTCTATTCGGGGTCTGACTAGTCAAGACCCCTTTGTGAGGGAGAAGGATCTACTGTTTTAGGATGTGTTAAGCTAGAGATCACCTCTGACAGCTTTATTTTAAGTTAAAGACATTGTAACTTAAAATATATTCTTTAAAAGGTAAATGAAATGTGTTTTGGGAAGGGGTGCCTCAAATTGAATTAGATATTGATGCCATAGCCTGGTGGCTCCTACACTCTTTGGGTCCAAAGCAGGAATGCCAAGTTCACCAGTAACGTCCTCAGCATTAGAAGTTACCAACAGCTGGTGGGCAAGAGACTTCCTTGGAGATCAGGGAGTTCTCAGGCACCACCTCTTCCCTCTGCTGCATGAATTACACTTCCAAACATGATATATAAAGATGAACAAAGTCTTATACAATCCCTACTTCTGCAGTCTTGTTTTTCTAATTTTTTAAACAGGGACACTGGAAATAACAATTAATGAATATTTCAAGAAGTCCAGTTTTATAAACACAGACAACGCAGAACATGCTATACTCCAAGAATAATTTTGTGTAAGTTAGGCTACAGCATGCCCTAAATATTTCTTTCCATCTTACTGTTTAATTATATACGTTTGGCATATTATGAAGAGTAGCTTTTACAATAATTTTCTAATTTTAGAATGGTTTTAGATTTGCACAATAGTTGCAAAGATAGTACAGAGAGTTCCTGTCTATCCCTCACCGGTTTCCCTTACTGTTAACTTCTTACTTTGTATGGTACATTTGTCACAACTGATGAATAAATACAGATAATTATTACTAACTAAAGTCTATACTTTCTTCAGATTTCCTTAGTTTTTTTATTTTTTATTTTTTTATAAACAGAGTCTGTTCCCCTTGGTAGAGTACTGTGGCGTCACAGCTCACAGCAACCTCCAGCTCTTGGGCTCAGGCGATTCTCTTGCCTCAGCCTCCTGAGTAGCTGGGACTATAGGCGCCCACTACAATGCACAGGTATTTTTTGTTGTTGCAGTTTGGCTGGGGCTGGGTTTGAATCCGCCACCCTTGGTATATGGGGCTGGCGCCCTACTCACTGAGCCACAGGCGCCATCCAAGATTTCCTTAGCTTTTACTTAAATCTTTCTCTGTTCCAGGATCTCATCCAGTATACCACATTGCATTTAGCCAGAGTGCTTCCTAAAGCTCCTCTAGACTCTGACATTTTCTTAGACTGTGCTTTTTTCAGGATGATCTTAATAGTTATAAAGAGTACTGCTCAGAATTTTGCAGAATACTCCCTAGTGAAAACAAATCTTTCTCAGAATTAGACTAGGGTTATGGTTCTGTTGTTTGTTTGTTTTGGTGCAGGATGGGGAAGACCACAGAGCAAGTGCCATTCTTTTTTAATTTTAATTTTTTTTTTTTTTTTTTTTTAGACAGAGTCTCACTTTGTTGCCCTGTGTAAAGTGCTATGATGTCATCATAGCTCAAAGCAACCTCCAACTCTTTTTTTTTTTTTTAATTAATTAATTTATTTATTTTTATTATAGATAAAAATATGCACCATAGATGTGGCCCAACCCATCACCCTCCCTCCACCTAAACCTCCCCCCTCCCTTCCCTTTCCTTGGTCCTTTCCCCATAGTCTTGTGGTATAGTTGGGTTATAGCCTTCATATGAAAGCTATAGTTTAGCTTCGTAGTAGGGCTGAGTACATTGGATACTTTTTCTTCCATTCCTGGGATACTTTGCTAAGGAGAATATGTTCCAGCTCCATCCATGTAAACATGAAAGAGGTAAAGTCTCCATCTTTCTTTAAG